>JASANC010002698.1:0-34258 GCA_030248135.1 Theristus sp. LFF4_11 | reverse complement strand
GGGGGGTTTAATAGAGGTAATACGGTAAATTTGAAAATTAAAAATTTCTGAAAAAAGCGGAATTTTGTGTCACAACCTTATAAGTGGGAGGAGGTCTAAAAAGCGAAGATTGGAGAGTCCGGGCCTTAAAAACGGGGTGGAATTTCGACCAAGTCAAAATTTTGAGTTTTTGGGTTGGGGTCTTATAAATGGGAGGAACCTTATATGCACGACTTTACGGTATTCACCGAAGCTTTCTCTTAAAAAGCTGAACCTGCGGCATTGGCCTTATTTTTATTGTGGTGTAAGTTGAAAAATGTTGCTAACTATCACAGACTAAATAGCCGTGCAGACAGCAGCTATTGTCTCTGCCATCAATAATGGTGTTTTTCAATTTGCATTTATTCTGTATAAAACCCCCAAAATTACTTTTTTGAGCAACTGGTTAGTTTTGAGTCTTGAGTGTGTGCACATCAATGTTTTCAGCGGAAATTTGAGTACATAAAAAGGCATGACTTCTATAAGTGTTCAATTTCTGCTCAATACAATGTATGTCATACTGGTGACGAATACGAGCCATTTTAAAAACTTGCCCTTTTGGCCCATCCACTAAGTTTCTCTGAGAAACTATGGAACTCCAAACGATTTGAGCGTCTATTTTGTGACGATGACTACGATGACGATTTTGTGACTACTAATGACGAATACAAGCCATTTTAAATTTGCATGTTTATTTAGTTAAATTCTCTCACTTTTTTACACGATGCAGAACAAGCGATGTGTTGAATAATTACAGTAAGAAAGAAGAACGAATGTATCGTGTTTGGTTGAAATGAAAACATCCCAGTTGTGGCTAACAATCTTTTCTTGCAACGCTGATCGTGGTCTTTCTTCTTTCGCGAGCTCTGTATTCTGAGAAAAAGTGTCAATGTTTAAAAACAAACGTACTGTACTGTACAAAGAACAACTTGAAGTTTTCTGTTTATATTTCAAGCTGTCATTCTCACCAGACGGTATCGAGATGAACGAAGACTGCCTCTATCTGAACATCGTCACGCCGGCGGTCAGCAAACGCGCTTTTTGTTTTTGATTTGAGAATTGCGATGACAGATTCTGTACGACGACACGCATCACGAGCTCTTGTTCAGCACGCCACGCGCGACTCGAATCTGCCAGTGATTGTCTTTCTGCACGGTGGTTCCTTCCAATGGGGCAGCGGCAACGGTCGTTACCCGGCGGCCGCCCTGGCGCACAACGTCGTCAGCCGTGGTGACGTCATCACGGTCACGATCAACTATCGATTGGGTGCTCTCGGTTTTTTCGTGCCAAAAATTGAGACGCAGAAGTGAGTCAAAACCGTTGCTGAATGCTGACTTTTCAACTCAATATTCTGTTGCTCATTTCAAACCGGTTTCAGGTGTTGCAAGACGCCAAAATACGGTAATTACGGTGTACTGGACGCCATGGAAGCGCTCCGTTGGGTGAACGGCGAAATAAAGGCGTTCGGTGGTGACCCGAATCAAGTGACCGTGCAGGGCATGAGTGCCGGTGCTATTGCGGTGTCGATGTTGACGATGCTTCCAGAAGCTGACAGTTAGTTTGTTTGTTTGAAATTTGTTCCTTCTTCTGTCCTGAAGTTTACCCTATTTAAAACTGCAATCGTGTTCACTTTTCAGACCTTTTCCAACAAACATTTTTACACGGCAACACTTTTCTGGTGCCAGTACTTTCGAATCCTTTTGGAATTCTGATACGTGAATCACGCAAACTGACAGTAGCCGCCAAGTGTGACTCGGAAGATCCGGAAGAAATTCTAAATTGTCTGCGCAAATTCTCTTGGAATGAAATGCTCAAATTGCAGGTATTCTCAAGTATTCGTTAAGATTCAATTTTCTGTGCTTGTTTGATATCCTTAATTCATCAACTTCAGACCTCCATCTACAATTTCACCTCGTCTTCACATGTGTGGGAAATGGTCTGGGCTCCGTGGTACAGTGAGGAGTTCCTGATCGATCGTTTGATGACGCGTCCCGCGCGCGCGTCAGTTTCTGGCGTCATGAAAGATGAATACGCTGGCGAATGTGAGCGACAGGGCAATACTTGTAACTGATGCGATATCGATATCAAACTGATACATTAAAAAAATCAATTTTCTAAGTTATTTGGTACTCCGACGTCGATTCGCTGGCAATCTGGAATGGAACGAGTTTTCAAGAAAAACTTGATGTGATGCTTGGATTGATCTATGGTAAAGAAAACAAGCCGCAACAAATGCAGCGACTGCGCGAACTCGCCTACAAGTTGTACTTGAACGGTTCCAATCACGTGACCTACTGGCTCGAGAAAACAGCGAATGTAATGGCTGGCTTATTGTGTTTCGACGACGCCGATTCCGTTTTTAAAAAAACGTTCATCCATTCAGTTCTGCTTGCAGGTTGGCACGGATGCATTTTTCGGCGCACCAATTTGGAGTGATTTAGCGTCAACTGCCAGAACAAATGCGAACAATGGCGACTCACGGGGCGCATTTCTCTTTCAAATCGATCATCAGCCGAAGAATTTTCCTTTCAAGCCGCTTCCCATTGCTCCGCACGTAATGGAGGTGTGAATTTGTTTTGTTTTACAAATTTTGTTTCATTAAGAAAAAAATTGAAAGCTTCTACAGTGTACAGTTTTAGCTGGACTATCTACTTGGCATTCCCGGACGACGATGCGGCTTTTACCCCACTTACGAAGCGACAGAAGACGATTTCACCGTTGCTGACATTCTCGCGGTACTGCTAACAAATTTTGCGAAATCCTGGTAAATTTGTTCTTTTTTTGTTGCTCATCTGTGTTCTACTGTCTTCATCTTTATTTTTTCAGGCATCCGACAAAAGGAACTGCTCTTCCTATCTGGCAGCCTCTGAAATACAACGCTAATTCAGACAAGGTCAACTCCGAATACTACAGCATCACTGTTGAGCCGGCTATGAAAACTCCATTCCGGCCTTTGGCAACAAAATTTTGGGCTGAAAAAGTTGCGAATTACGGACAGCCAAAACAACGACGTGCTATGGAAAAATGATTGTTGAAAATTTGTTGTACATATTCGGAAAGAGATGGACATGACTTTTTTCAATTGTTGTACATTACAACTGGTGCAAGCACGGTTTCTTGCGGTTTCGCCTTGATTTTGGGCTTCAGTCAGCCGCTTAAGTTTTTATTTTAGAACAAAGGTTTTACAGCTTACTGTATTTGTTCATTGTTTTCAACTAGATTTTGTTCATGACAGCGATGGAGTTTTTGCTTTTGTTTTTTCTAAGCAAATAGGCGTGAATAATTTATTAATGTGTTGCGGTGGCAAACGATTATAAAGTGACTTTTTTCAGGAACGCGAAAGGTACACCAGAAAGGACGGTTTTTCTTTTCAAGGTTCAAACGGTTGAACGTGCGTTAGCAGTTATTTTCATTCCCAAGCTTCCCACACAATCTTTGAATGCGAGTTTTTCTTTGCATCCACTATCGAGCTTTCCAGCTGACTCGTACAAATCACAGAAAATAGCTAGCCCAAACAACCGGCCTCTGCCGCATAGTCGTGACCGCGCGTGCATTGCAATAGTTTTTCGTACGCACAATTCACAACACACAACATATTGCACAAATTGAAAATTCAAACGAGACACCTTGGTTTAGAACCTTTTGCTGCTACGGAAAGACACAAGGTCCCCGAAAGTATTTCCACAATCTGTGAAGTTGGACAAGACACAGTCTAGAGGCTGCTGGACGCCTTAGCAGTGTGAGGTGCGATGATGAGAAAGAAAACTTTGCGACTTTTCTGAAGAAAAATTTTACAACATCACACAACGGATGAGTTTTCAAAATCTAAGCTGTGCATAAACTTCAAGCAATCTCTGAGTTTTTCAAGCCGCAAATATGTTTTGAAGACTGCAGATGAGGTATTTGTAAGTTTGCACAAGAGCGCACGTTTCTTGCTGTTTCAGTTTTTGCAAGTGTGTAAAACTGAGAGGGTGATTTTGTTGATGTCTTGAAACGAAACGTATGTTCTGAACTGAATGCATCTGACACAGCTTTTCTTGTCAGCAGTTTTTTGGCGGATTCGCTAACTTGTTTGGTTTTTTACACATCCTTTTTTATCTTCTACTCTGAAAATAGGTAGATACTTTTAAAAACGATTTTCACCACGCGCTTTGCAACTACCTAATTTTCGGCAGGTCTTGAACACGTAAAGCATTTTTGTGTGTTGAACAGACGCATTTATGAGGTGTAATTCGAGATAGAAGTCCCATTGTACCTGGTGGTGAATTTCCGTTTTCAAAATGAAAAAACGCATCATACTTTTTGCCAGCATTCATTCACAAGCGTTTGTTCTTACTGTTTTGTTACAACAAAGTTCATGTTTGAATGCTGCACAATGTTGCACAACATTCGTTGCGTGCTCTCCCAGCCGATCGAACTCTACCGCACCTCAGAGGCCGCCATGTCGCTCAGTGCAACAATACAGACCGAGAAATTTCGGTCGATTTACCGGAAATTCTGCTTCCTGAAGACGGTCTTCTGGTTGTACATCATTGCTGGCGCGATCATATTCAGTTCGTTGGAGTATGACGCCAGGGAGGAGGAGATCGAAGAGGCCGTTGCTGAACTGGAGGAGGACCGCAGGGGCATGCTCGAGGTCGCAAGGGTTTGCTCGTTTAAAAACGTTGGGTAGCTCAGCATTCAACATCGCATTCCGCTTACATTTGAACCCCCCAGCCATTGTTCCAGAGTCCAGATTTGTTGGCCCACTCCGCTTTCACGTTGACTTGCGCCCCCATTGATATCTCCCCCTTAAGTGAAAAACACCCCGCTACATTTCCCGTCCAAGACGCTCAACTCCCCACCACATAATGTCATATTTTGACTGTCCTTTAACTGCACCACAATCACTAAAAATATTTCCAAACATTTTACCAAACAAAAGCACCATAAACGCTTTATCTAGTTTGGCCATCACAGTGCAGTGGAAGCTTTCAGTGGTTGTAGCCAGTGTTTGGTTTTCTTTCAGTGATGAATATAGACGCCTTTAGTCGCAAGCAGTCTCTTCGAAGATCTCTAATTTACCACAGCCCCACCTAAACCTCCTCATCCCCATCGTTCACTACAAAAAATAAAAGCTATTATCTGTTATTTTGGTTTCGGGACTCAATGCGTCTGCTCACGGGGATAGGAAAATGTTTCACGGAATTCAAAATTAGGTTACGGTAGACACTTCGCCGTGTGCTGACGTTTCACGGGTTTGGTTCGGTTGTGGGTTTTTTCGTGAAACTTTTGTGCCTCCGGTCTTCTTGAAACGATAATAGACATTATATAGGTCTAAGCTACAATGTATTCCGAAGCCAGGCAATTTCTGGGCTAGGATATTTCATGTTTTCAGGCTAACCTCAAAAACAGTTGCAATCTCCACCTGGGTATAGCCTAGACCTAGCCCCAGCTTTTCTGCCGTGCTTGGGGGTTCGAGAATTTTGTAGCAACAAAAAAGCTTGCCTCAACTTTCAGGTGCTCTGGGCGCACACAATGTCATTGGACGAGCACGAATGGATGGCAATGGCATCGAAAAAGCTCGAATACTACGAACGAGAGCTTGAGGAGCATTTCGCAGATGGCATCGACCTGAACGACCTCGATGAAGACGGCGAGGAAGACGATGACAACCCGTGGGACCTCTGGGGAGCTCTGTTCTTTGCGTTCACTTCTGTCACAACAATTGGTATGTATCAGCCTGAAGCCTGCCACAAACGGTGAAAATTGAAAGAACAAAAACTATAGCGTTAAAAACGCACATGTATTGTTGAATGATTGGTGCGCAGCGCACAAGAGGCACGCAGCAGCTAAAAAAACAAATCTACAAAACAACCCGCTACAAAACTCGGTTCATTTTCGAAATGGCGCGTCAGGCATAAACCACTGATTTGTGAATCCTATGTTACTTGTGTATTGTGGATTTATTCCAACGTGTCCGGACTAAAATGACGTCATTTGCTTTAAAAACGCCCGTTTGTCAAAGTACAGGCGCTACAATAATGTATAATGTCAGTTTGGTGTGACTGATTCGACATTCACCATTTGTTTACGGGAAGAAATTGGCTAAAGGGAAAGTCTGGTTTGCTATGAACGGCAAGCGCTTGTTTAGCGGCACATGACGTCATTTCAGTGGGACACGTTTAAAAAAATAGCCCATAGCATGAATTGTGTCCCACACAGTACACCAAACAAGCAGAACAGAGCTAGGCTGCAATGGCACGCACAGGCTACGGCAACATCTGCCCTGAGACGACCACCGGCAAGCTGTTCACGATCGTCTACGCGAGCGTCGGCGTGCCGCTCACCTTGATCTACCTGGCCGAGGTCGGCAAACTGCTGACGCTGCTGCTGAAGGCCGTGCTCCGCAAGAGCGACGACGCCGAGCCGGACGAGCAGTTTGACTTTGCGCCGGTCGCCGCGCTCGGCATCACGGCCGCGTTCATGCTGCTCGGCGCGCTGCTGTTCGACTTGCTCGAGGACGACTGGGACTTGATCGACTCGGCCTACTTCTGTTTCATCACGTTCAGCACACTCGGCTTCGGCGACTACGTGCCGGATGGCTGCGTTGACACGCTGCTCATGCTCGCCTACAACCAGGCGGCCTTGGCCCTGTGCGCCATGTGCTTCACGGTGCTGCAGGGCAAGCTCGAGGAGCGTCTCAACGACCGTTACGTCCACGTGGCGCAGTGGTTCAGCGAGAAGCAACAGGCCGATGGCCGCTTGGGTCGCCTCGTTCGATTCGTGTCCGGTGTGAAACAGGAGAAAACTGAGTAACATCACTGAACTAGTACGCGATTGTTGTTTTGTTTCTTGTTTGTTTATTTGTTCACCTTTCTGGGTACGGTTCTTCTGCATCTAAGCGTCCTAAATTTTCTCCTGTGACCTTTACTTCTCGAAACGACATTATTGCAGCAGCGGTTTTACTGATTTTGGTGCTTCCCCTGAAAAATGCATCTTTTTGCAAGATAAACGTGAGATTTTTTTTGTTTCCAAGCTGTTTTGTTCTTTATTTAATTTTGCTGAACATGTTTTTTGTTATTTGGTTATACAAATGTCACGCGGTTTCTGTCAAAACGTGCGTTTATCACAGCTTTTTGAAAGTTTACATGTACCTACTTAATGTTTCATAGTGTCACGCTAGTTTGACCCGTTGTTGCTCATTTTTTTGTGAGATTTTTCAGCTTCCCAAGTTTTGATTTCTTTAGAGTGTGTTTGAATAGCGATGCCTGCTTTCTTCCTCATTCGTTGTCTTGCAGCTGTTGACCACCACCATTGTGTAGGGCGCATTTTTTATTTTAGTTTTCCTAATTTTTATTTTGTTTCGTCGTTTTATTCTTGCGTTTTTTATGAGTTCACTGCCAATAAAATTATGCGTATTTTGACATTAAATTCAGTTTTTGCATGGCAGGAACTTTGGCGCGTTTTTGGTATTCCAAAGAATGTATTTGGTCATTTTTGAGCATGTCTTGACGACAACTGTGAAGAAGACAAATCCTGATTAGAAGAAGACTGTTTAGAAAATTCCTGTTTTTGGGTTTACCGTAAAGTCTTGCAAATAAGGTCCCCTTATGAAAATCTTTTTTTTTGAAAAAACTTTGTGTGACGACCTTAATCAGTGAGAGGAGGTCTTACAAAACGAAGATTAAGAATTGATTAAAAAGTTCGTCGTTTTCCAGTAAAAATTCGTGTTTTCTGTCCAGATCTTGACAGGGCAAAATATTGAGCTTCAACATTACCGTTTCAGCAGTCAGTCCACCATCAAATTTCTACTATAATGTTGAAAATTGTGATTGGTTAAAACAATTTTCCGCTGTTTATTCTAAGTTATGGCATTGTAACCGACGTTTCCCCTGGATTGATCTTCTCCAATGACCGTCACCCCAAAATTCCAAATAACGTTTCTGCGTTTTTTCAACACTTTCTTTCTGCTGAAAAGACAGTTTTTCAAGCCTGCTTTAGGTTTACTTTCATTGCACTTAAAAAACGTCTCCAACAGGTTCCGCGGCAAAAATTAAGCAAAACAAAAAAAAAATTTGTAAAGAGGTCTGGTTTATTAAACGGGGGTGGGATTTTGAGTAAGTCAAAATTTTAAATTTCTTGGTTTCCCGCCGTCTGGTGATAAACCGCCCATTTTTGGGAGTCTTTTAATAACAGTAACCTCATATGCAAGTCTTTATGGTAACCACACGAAAAACGGTGTTTTATCCAACGAAAGTTTATCAAGCCTGCAAAACTGTAAAATACTACTTCACTTTTAAAACACAGCGTAGCAAAACGAATGTTGAACCAATAAAAAAATTGATTCGGTGCTTCATTTCAAGTGTCTTTCCTCGCCTACACTCCACACACAGTATTGTACATCGGAAATTCTATATAGCAACAGAAAAAGGCCGTTGAAAAGTAAAAAATATTGCAGCGAGAGTTGAAAATGAATGTCGGTAACAAAATATGTGATGTCAAGAACAAACAAACATTCAGCAAAAAACGGATTTTCCCAAAGGTGGTTGTTATTGCTATTACTTGAAATTTTGGCCGTTTTACGGTGGAAATAATATTTCATCACCAGCTCCAATTTTTTTCACCAAGTTATATACTCTGAGGAGAATTGAACTTCTTTGAAAAAAGAATTTCTTTAAAAGTATTGTTTTTTCTAGAAATGACTTCGAGATAAAAACGTGCATGTTTGCTTTGTTGTCGTGGTTCTCAGCGCCAAACTCTAAACTCGGCTGAAGATCAAATGGCTATTTTTGTTCGTTTGCCAAGCATTGTTCGAAACTTTTCAGGAAAAAGTTCCTTCAAAATGCCTGATATCGACGATGACGACGCAGACACACCATTCACACCTCGACTGTTGCACCAGGTGCTGCTGGAACGCAAGCTGATGTTCGCATGCACTGGCACCGCTATTCTTTTTGTCGGGGTATTCAGGTAAAAAGCATGCAACATGTATGACGGTCCTGGGCTGAGGACACTGCGTTTTCTTGAAATCGGCTGCATTGTCTTCAGAAAAGGACAAGATAAGCAGGTTAATTTTTTGTAGGCGAGAAATATTGAAAATCAACAATGTAACCGTTTTCACTCACAGTGTAGCATTGGCATTGCCAGCGTGGGCCACCATACATCTTCCAAAACCGATGTCGCAAAATGACGACCAAGTGACGACCGTGGTGAATCTTGGCATTTGGGGCGAACGGAGGATTCGAATCATGAGCAATGTCAACGAGACGACGCAAGAAAGTGCGTAAACGACACGCCTCATTGGCTGGTTGTTGCTGAGTTTTATGACGGCATGTTCATTGCATCATTGGTCGTTGCAGCATGTTGTTACGCTCAATATCAAATCATTTTTTTGGGTAAGTTTCGGTGTGAAAAACGGTTGCTTTTTATAAGATTATCTCAAAACTTTCAGCAAAATGGATTTCGCATTTTCCGATTCCGCCAAGCGAAGTCGACGGCCTCGGCAACAGTGACATGCCACGTTGGTTGTTGTTCAAGAAAACCAAAATTGAAAGCATCATGAGAAACTGCTTGCTGATGCATGATTCTCCATTTGCAACAGACTTCTACCGAGCGCAAGTGTCGTTCGCAGTGATCACAATTGTGTTCGTCGCCGGCGCCACCGTCGCTGCGTTCTACTCGTTCAAAAATCACCGGCGCATCTTCAAACGTGTGACGGCCGTCGTTTATCTGTTTGCAGGTTGCACTTTCTTATTTCAACAGAGAAATCAATTTTAGCGTTTTCTCAGATTGAATGTAACACACTTTTGATTGTCACACGTAAGTTGATTGGTCAAGCACACAAGCAAGTTTTGATTCAGTCAATCAGCACGATAGATTATGAATTGTGGTTGATGAAATCGAATGATTTCGCAACCACCGTGTGAACATTGCTGTCGCTGCAACTTGAATAATCCTGGAGCGGTGACGCTTTCAACAATACGCACGTTCAGGAGTCAGCGCTGTCGTAATGCTACAGCTGCTGGCATTCTCGCTCGATGAATGGGGCTACAAAACGGACGCCATCAACTGCAAAAACCAGAAAAGTAACAACTGCAAGTGGCGAAATGAAATTAACACGAAAATTCAAGTGAACAAGAAGCACAATGACAACGAATTGGAAGCGCACTACGGCTTCAGCTACTACCTGACAATGTCCGCAGCTGCTTGTTATTTTGTTGTAGCTGCGGTTTACATGTTTTGTTCTCGAAAACGGCGCGGTGCGTATGCGGCGATGAGGGCCGCTGTGGACGTGGAGCGCGTCGAACTGCGCACGATGACTTCCATTCGCTGACTGTTCACTCGTGTTGTGCTTGTGAGACGAGAGACGTCTGCTGATACCCATACTTTTCAACAGTGACTTTTACGATTTTTTAAATGCCATCAGGTGATTAGATGGGTCTTGATGTTGTTACAATTTTGACCAGTGTCCGGCTTTCCTCTCGAATTTTCGATCAAAACCATATACCACTACAATGTACAAAATGCATATTTTTCACGCCGCTTTAAAAAAACATGAGCTACAACTAGTTATTTTGAATATATGTAGTTTTTTTCACTTAAACCATTATCAAGAATGATTTTCCGATTCTACTTAATTCTGACGCTGGGCACAATGTGAGCGAAATCGGGACGACAAAACATTGTAAAATACAATCCAAAATGTTGAACCAAACAAGCAGGAACTAGTTACGTTATTACAGTTGACTGTGGCCAGAACAACAATTAGTGACATCAAACACTGAAAAACCCTGAGGCAGTAGAGCACAAATAGATTTGCAGCGTGAAAAACAACTTAGACAGAATCACAATGCCACGTTGGTAAGCGCACTCGATCACCAGACAACCATGCTCTTATCTCACGTTGCACAACGAACCACAGAAACGCAACAATCTTGCATGTTGCAAAGTTATTTGGGAACTCAAAACAATACCCGGATGTATTTGTGCAGCACAGCAGCAAGCAGACCATAATTGCCGGTGATTGGCACGGTCTATTTCGTCCACATGGAGTGCAGCGTCTGCTCGCGATCGACGTCTGCGGTGCCGCGAAACGGAGACGACTGCAGCGTGCGGTAGTGGTCGGCCTCGTGGCGCTCAGCCACCGGCTCGAACGCGTCCGTGATCACCTGGTACTCCACTGCAACACGTTGGCGCACAACACTGTGAAGTGTTCAGACAGCAGCTGAACTGCGTGCGCGCCAGCAACTCTTTGTACTGCCACTGTTCTCCATAGCAAATGATTAGCAGAATGGAATCTCAGATGAAACGGTGACACTGCGATTGCTGGACGACTAACATGGCACGCCAAGAACCACAACACTTAAAGCAACCAGATAGTCACCAGGTGAGGTGGACAAAACTACAATGGGCAAAACAGCTCGTTCTTCAGTTTGGTCCTACAGTTTGAGCCTGAAGCTTTGAACACTTCTTTAGAAATGTCTACGAGTGATTATCAAAAGTTGGACAAATTCATGCATACCGTATTACCTCTATTAAACCCCCCCCCCCAAAATTAACCCCCCCCCCAAAAAAATAAACCCCCACCCCCTCGACAAGTTTCCAAATAATCCCCCCCCAAAAGTAATCCCCCATGGGGGATTATTGGAAACCTGTTTGAAACACATACGCAGCGAATTCAGTGGCTGGTTGCAGTGAAAATGATGAAATTGTGCTACCAAAGGCCCCAAATGGATGAGTTAATGGTAATTTCATTACAAAAGGCTGTTGTAAAAGAAAATTTCTATGTAGAGTAGAAGTTTCTGCGACTTCCTTCCTGCCATGGAAGGTATTTTTGCCATTTTGCCTACCCCTAAAAATGGTTTCCAAATAAACCCCCCCCCCCAAAAATAAAGCCCCCCCCCCAAAATAAACCCCCACCCCCAGAAGTCGCTGAAGAAATGAACCCCCATGGGGGTTTATTAGAGGTAATACGGAATTCGCAAAAGTTGATCAGAGGTCTTGAAAACTTTAAAAGCGTCCATTTGTTCAGCAAAGGCGCAAAAACAGTTTTTGATGTTTCTCATTTTGCTTAACCATTGTCTGGTCACAGATGACTTATAATGTGAAAAAGCCTCAGCGCATTTCAACTTTTTTTGACCCAATGGTGACAATTTTCTTGAAAACCTTTTGTTATCACCAGAACACAAAACTAAAACAGATAAAACTGTAGCAATTGACACTTACAAAAAATTAAACGGGCAAACGACAGAGTAAAAAGTCGCAAATCGACAACAAACGTAACGGGTGCATGCGTCTGAGTACTATTTTGAACCTTGCGTTGCTGCTCTTCACGTGCTTGGAATTTTCGATTGAATTTTTAACACTATCAATGACAAACATTTCTTAAACTGTAGGGATCGCACGGAAAAGAAATCGTGTTTTTCATGAAAAGAAACCGTTTTTTTCACCGATTTCTTTTCAAGAAACCGGTTTTTTAACCGGTTTCTTTTTACGCCAAAAATAAAAAACCGGTTTTTTACCAGAAATTTGAAATTACAAAAAGAAAGAAAATTTGAAATTTCAGTCGTCGAATCCTCAATTGTGTTATTGAGTTCTGATGCCTGTTGTGACTAGAACACCGTTGATTATTGTTCACGAAACCGACAAGAGCAGGTTTTAGCCAGCCTTTCTTGATCAGTTGTGTGTTTGGCAAAATCCAGTGCAATATTCTGAAGCTGGAAAACCATTTTCGAGATGAAAGTCCTGTTTTAAAACAGTTTTAAAACCGTGAAAAAAACCGGTTCTTTTCACAAAATATAAAAAAATCGATTTTTTCCATCCCTATTAAACTGTGTTCCAAAGTTCGCACCAAAACATCCAATCAATCTCAAGAACAAGCCGTTTGCCCATTGTAGTTTTCTGAGATACTGTACAATCAGAACAGGAACTACTGTACAAGCAGAACAGGAACGAATACAGCAAGTGAGTGTTTCAAAGTTAGCTGTAGCAAATAACATGAACCAAAAGAATAGCTGAAAGCTGTTCTGTGCACTGACCAGACACTCTTCGCTCTCCGTTTGTTAGTAGACGCTTGACGGTATGAGAGCGCCGCGTTGTTGTCGGTGATGGCTGCATATAATGCGTCGTCACTGGCACTGATATCACTTGCCCGCTGCCACTGTTTACAGTGCCGCTGCTGGTCACTTCTGCAAAGTGAATAAATGATTCGATTGATATTTGAAGCACAAGCCAAGCCACTGCCATTGGTTACGATTAACAAGCCGTTGTTTTGAAATTTGGGGGTCGGAGGTTGCTTTGTCTAGGCTGGGGCCGTTACTTGTTCTTTAATAGTCGTCTACTGTTTAACATCGATACTGCCTCGATTTTCTTTTAATACAATGCCAAACCAATAGACAATCACTGTCAATAACTGATTCACTATTCCCGATTTATTTTTTTAAGAAAACTTCATCAAAATTTTATTCAATTTTTAACCTCAAACTTTCAAGTTGAAAATTTTTTTGTAAGTTACTACTTACAACCTTGTAAGTTCAACTTCCAAATTTGAAGTTGACAGTTTTATACTTGCTACTTACAATACAAGAACACAAACCAAACCAACATGAGTTGTTTTAAATCAACTACACTAAACAAAAACAAAACCGGTCACAGAGTCAAAGCAAATTGAAGAAAAAGAGTCACTCATCATTAAACAATTGCAAATCAAAACGACATGAACCAACAACGGAGCAAAATTTTACTGTGAGATAAACTGGAGTACCATATCAAGAAAGTAGTAGGTTAATCGTTTCAATTTACAGTCGAACTCAATAAAATGTGGAATCAGCTGATTGGTCGGCCGAGTGGAGGCTGCTCACTCTCCGCACCCGTCTTTTTTTCGTGAATCTGGATTCTATTGAAACGTGTTTTTTTTGAATGAGTGTAAATTTCCAGCACTCTTTCATGCTAAAAATAAACTCAAAGGGTTGGAGAACTGCGAAATTCAGATTATTTTTTATTCAGCAGCTCATAATGCATTTTTTATTGACGACGACGACGACGTCGTCGTCGCTTAATTTTTGCGTGTGAACTGAAAGACAAAAGCCTGAAAGGAGTGCGCTGTGCATGGTTTGCTGCGTGCACCAAGTAAATGAACACAGCAGTGAAAATGAAAGCAAAGTCGTCGTCGTGTCGTCGTCGTCCGCGAAGTCGGAACGCATTTTTTAATTGCGGACGCATGTCGATCGGTCAGCTAGGAATGAAACCCCCTTCAGTTAGCTACACAGCGCACTCATTTCAGGCATTTGTCTTTCAGTTCACACGCAAAAATTAAGCGACGACGTCGTCGTCGTCGTCAATAAAAAATGCATTTTGAGCTGTTGAATAAAAGAATCTGAATTTCGCAGTTCTCCTACCTTTTAGTTTGTTTTTAGCATGAAAGGGGTGCTGGAAATTCACACTCATTCAAAAGAAACACGTTTCAATAGAATCCAGATCCACGAAAAAAGAAGGATGCGGAGTGTGAGCAGCCTCCCCTCGGCCGACCAATCAGCTGATTCTACATTTTATTGAATTCGACTGTAACTTCAAATCATAACATGTTTAAAGATAACAAAAGGGACAGCATGTAGACTTTGTATGGATTTATATGTATTATGTAGTTATTATACAGGGTGTTTCAAAAGTAGTTGGTAGGTATTTGACGCGTGATTTCTCGAGTTGTGCTGAACCATATTCAATGAAATTTTAGACAATTGTTCAGGAAGATCTAACTTAGATCTGCGCAAAATACTACAGAAATTCATTTACCTGCACACGAATGACAGAGCAAAACCCACAAAACCATTAATTTCAGCACGCAACTGGGGGTTCTTGTTTGGTACCAGCGCGAAACATTTGCTTATTTGCAGCCGAAACGTTGCATGCATGAATACGAATAATTTTTCAATCCGAATTTTTTCATATTTACCGGCTTTTGGAACGTGTCAGACCTTTTTATCACTGTTTTTTTCCTGGAATATTTTTCAGCCAACAATGGGCTCCAGAGTACCAACCAAAAATCGAGTGTTTCTTGTGAAGAATTTCTATCAAACGGGCAATGCAACCGAAATATGTCGATGATATGCAAAACAGTTCCACCAGAATTTCAAGCCTGGTCTTGTTCCAAAGCTGATTGAGCGATTCCAGCGTATATGCGCGAGAAGGCGGTTTTGGCGGATAAGTGCAAGGATGCATTGAGGCTCATGGTGGACACTTTGAGAAATTTGATTGAGTTGACTGTTGTCGTTGATGTTTGCTGTTATCGACACACACATTTCGAGGTGTTCTTTTGAATGTTTGCAGTGAGTGTTGTCCTTTGTTGTCCGGTGGTATCGTGTGATCTGCTATTTTCTGGTCTATTTTTGAAACTTTTTGTTTTGCTGTCATTCGTGTGCAGGTATAAATGAATTGGTCTGAAATTTTGCACAAATCTAACTTAAAGTTTTCCTGAACAACTGTCTAAAATTTAATTGAATATGGTTTAACACAACTCGAGAAATAACGCGTCAAACACTTAACCATTACTTCTGAAATACCCTGTATATTTCGATTGACTGTGATTCAGTGACAGTACTCGACGACGGTGAAGAAGTCGTACCATATTCGCTGTACCAGTCCACCATTCTGCTCCACTGGACTCCATTCATCTTTTTCACGATCATAGCTCAACAGCTGATACGATTCGTGGTTCGGGCTTGTGAACTTGCCAACTGCGTAAAATGTTTTTTTGAACAGCACAACGTTGATTGCCTGTAAACAGAAAAAAATGGAAGAATTTCAATGACGTTATAAATTGAGACGGTAAATTAATCCACAAAATAAATGACATTTCAAATTTAATTAAAACAAGAGAAAAAAATAGCAATTACCCCACTGGGCTGTGGCAACGACGCAAGTTCGTTCCATTTGTCGTCCTTGAACAAATATTCTCCGCAGCGACCATCGAATTCGCCAAGACAGACTAGCACGCGATCAAACCCAATGTCCATTCCAGCAAACTTCGAATCCCACGGCATGGTCGCCTTTTTCGTCCATCGGTTCGTTTCTGGATCGTACTCTTCGACTGAATTCAAGTACCATGAATCGTCAGCACCACCGAAAACATACATCTTAAAGTCGAATGTAAACGCTCTATGTCCATAGCTAAAAATAAAACAAGTGCATAAGGCACAGGACATTTCGTCATTCTACTACATTGAAAATAACAAGAGCAGATGGTGTACGCACCGTGGAACAGACATCGGAGCAACACCAGTTTCATTCCACACAGTTGGCACGCCGTTTGTTGATGTTGCCAATGTTTCACAAGACCTCAGTATTTCTCTAGTGACAGGCTCTGTTCCACCGCAAACGTAGATAACCGAGTTAACCACCGCAACACTTGGTTGGCGACGTTCAGTTGTTAACTTGGAATGACTTGAGCATGAAATATCACCGTTGCGAGGTATCTAAACAAAACAATACCATGACATACAGTCGAATTCTAAATTATAGGGAATCAGCTGATTCGTTGGTGATTACGGTATGCATGTTTCCTTTTGCAAACCAAACTCCGCCCCAAAATAATGCCTGCACAGAAAGCACCAATCAGCTGATTCCCTTTAGAGTTCGACTGTAGTTACTGAATGTGTTGACGTTGAAACATAGCCCAGCTCTGCTGAACGAAGTTATTTGAAAACCCACATTGCATTTATCGACCACATCGCTTTTAACTTGATCATTATGACGACTGAATCCACCAATCAAATAAATTTCGTCGCCCACAATCAACGAGGACATGCCATTACGAGGTCGTTTCCAAACATCAGCATCGGCGAAATAGGCTTTAGCGGACTGCGGTTTTTCAGGATTGACGATTTCAATAGTTGGATGATCAAAAGAAGGTGTAAACAACACCAAACTGCAACGGGATTCCGATGGTGTTTTTCCACTTTTACAGCGACCGCAGTGTTTCTTTTGGTGCTTGAAGCATCTGAAAAACGATATTGAAAAAAACACAAATCAATAAAACAAAAAAAAAAACACAAATATACCTGTAAAGCTTGCAGATGCGACACAGATCGCAGTCACTGAAACCACGACGCTGGCCAATTACTTTAGTCGGATCCTTCGCTACCAGCGTTTCGAAACCGGGCAAACCTTGCTTCTTTGAGAAATCCCACGGAGCATAATGCATCACACTGCCGTAGTCGTAAGGTGTTCGCAGGTCGTTCACATAGAAAGCGTTGTATCGAACGAAATTTCGTTCCATACCTGGCTTTAAGTTTGGAGCCCAATGATCGCTCATGCTGAGCATTGTGTGTCAGCTTTGCATATGCAAATAATTTGAAATTGACAATGATCCAAGTAACTTAATAACTAACCCGAACGTTACTTTGAATAAAAGTCACATATTTATCGCGGTCAGTTCGTGATTGCTCATGTAGGATGCCAAGGGCGTGCAGCATTTCATGAACAATAACGCCGAATTCCTCGAAGGCATTGTCCGAAAGCATAAGCTCTTGTGGACCATTAGTTTTTATTGTGTCCTAAATTTATCCACAGGGTTTCACACATCAGTTGTCAATTATTGGTTTCGATAAACGTGTTTTCTCTTTCAACGGCCGAAATAATGTTTGCAGTTACAAACGTAAATACAACCGTGTGGCCAATGTAAAACTTTAAGAACAACTACATACCTGCCTGCCTAGATTAGACTTGTTAAATCGGCCTTTGACAATTTTCAAATACGCAACGCCGTCACTCGGCTGGAAGGGAACGAATTTCACGCATGTCAGCTCGTTGAACTGCGATACCGCTTTGTTGATTTCCACAATTTGCAAATCAGTGAAAGATTCTGAAAAATGAAAGCAAGACGAACGATTAAGGTAAGTTCACAACACAAAACATTTCATTAAAAAAGTGCCATATGGGGTTCACTAAAAGTAAATACTGTTGAAGAAGTTGGTTTTGAGAGCATTAGAAAACAACAAAGGAAACTATGAAAAAAGCTTTTTGCAAATCAAAAAGAATTTACATCCCTGCAGCTAATTCGCAGAAATTACCTGCAATTTGGTATGGAATACGTTTACTGGGCCACAACTGTGACAGTTTGCGAGTAGCAACGCTTAGTTGGCCGTTGTTCGCTGTTTCTTCAAAATCGCCTGACAACAATTTTCTTGCAACTGGACTCAGACCAGCGATGTCACCTGTAAAAATAATACTAACAAACGACTCCAACTTCAAGTGTGCATTCGTGCATTTACGAATATGCGGCGGAAATCGCACAGCTAGCGCTAAAGCTGGGTGATAAAATAACTAAACGTGAATTAGTAAATTGTCAACATAGCAACGTGCCACTATTCCTAGTGCAGTGTCGCTGGTTTTCATAAACGCATCATACATACTGGCAGAATGCAAAGGCAATAGAAAGATAAAAAAATCAGACTAACCTTCAAAAAGATCTTCTTCTTCATCATCAAGATTTGTCTACAAAGTAAGACAAAATGGAGTCGGAAAAACTAAGAACGTGAAAAAACAACAGAAAAACGAAGAACAATCAAAATTGTTGAGAAACTCACAGTGTCAGCCTTGACATTTACATGAACACATGTAAGAGAAAACAACAGCAGCTGAGCGATAATCATTTAGAATTTTATTCGTTCTGTCGTTGTGCCAGATTAGGTATGTGAGAATTTTTCCCTCATTCAAACCAAACACTTCTGAAAACTTTAAAACAAACAAAAAAGGTTCAAGACAAAATTTCTGCAGCTGCCAAAAATTATTTGCTGTGTGAATTTTGCAGAATTTTACATCAAATCAAATAAAAATAAAACCATGTTGCATGTGTCGGTAACTTTACTTGCAGGTGCAGTATTCAATAAAGTTTTACAGGATGAAAATAAAGAACATATTTATGTGCAGCGCACACAAACACGGGTCAACTTAATTGCGTCAGCAGTTCAGGAAAAAAAATTATTTGAATGTTTGTTACACGTCTAACGATATGTTTCTTTTGACTCGCCAACTTCTAAAACCTTTTTCTGTGTTTGCGTTTAAACATTAGTCATAATAAGCACAAGAAAACAAAGCCAAAAACAAAATAAACATGTTTCTTTACAAAATTAATTGCATCTGACACCATGTAACAGACTTTATGAAGTGACTTTTTTGTTTACAATTGCCAAAAAGTACAACCAAATAGAATAGCAAATGGCAAGTTAAGTTAACAACCAGTTTCATTGCAAAGCAGCGACAAAATTACCCAGGTTTTGTCGGTGTTTTGCACGAACTTTGCTGACCACTGTTTTGCAGTGATTAACCATTGGACGTTCGTCATCCATTGGTTTCCAAAATCTTATTCTTCTGTATACACTACCGTTTGGCCCACACAAAAGTGGTAATGCTCGTGCAGAATTACGATTTTGAAATAAGTTTATTGGAGAAAAAGAAACTCTACTTCGACTGTTTCTTGCTTCTGTTGGAAGTCTTGGAGATGGGGGCAACACGCACTTTTTATTTGGCTCAATATTATGCCCTTTCTGCACAAGCCCAATCAAGAAACGCTCGGAAAAACTGTCCAAATTAAACACAAAACTTAAGAAAAACTGATAATCAACTGACCAAACGAGCCGTCCGCAGCAGCAGCGTCTGAACACGCGGCTGGGCTTGAATTGTTCGCAGATGATGAAACGATCTTTGAATGTCTCGGCACCGCAAACACAGTGCTCTTCAGATCGCTCGAATTCAAGGTCAGTGGAGAGTTGTGCGGATGATTCAGACCAAAGTAGGATAGTCGTTCCGAGAGTCGACGCCAAGCGAGCTGCAGAAAAGCCGTTTGCGGTAAGCTTTGTTGTCGTAAAACATATTGTAGCTTGAGTGGGAGAAAAATGATTGATTGACCGATTGATCGAGTTTCTTTCGTGACTAGGGTTGGCAAAAAAACTATTTTTTCAAATTTTTTCAAAGTAATTTTGCAAATTACAAGTTAGGTTTGTTTGAAGGGACTCGTAGAGCTGAGTTCAGTTAGATTATTTTCAGAGCGAACCACTGAACTCTAAAGGCGAAAATCGTGTTTTACTGAAATTTTGAAAAAGAAAGTTGCATTTTTAACAGTAAAACAATTTAAATTTTTGGCGTGCAATAAAATAATGAGCCGTTCTTAGTTTTTTTTAAATGACCAAAATTATGTGTTAAAAAATCGATTTTTGCTCCCTGATGTCTACATACAAGCTATGCTGTCTGCCACATGGTGACAACTAGGGTTGGCACAGGAAAAAACGGTTTCTTTTCCGTTTTAAAACCGGTTTTTTTTCAGTTTTTTCCTGAAAAAATAAAAAACCGGTTTTTACCTTAAAAATTTTTAAACTTCGTGTCCAAAAATCACAATTCTTCGTTTGATTGATAAAATGTAAAATTATATTTTTGAAAAAAACGGTGCAGTGAACTGTGTTGAACTGAACTGGCGAAGCATCATTTTGCAGAAGCTTTTGTGGCAACAGTCAAGTGAAATACGATGAAGACAAGGTGATTGGTGACTGCTAAACTAAGAGCATATGCAGACTGACTGACGATGTCGATTTGCAAAGGGTAACTGATGAAATGTTATTTTTCGAACGCAATCCGCTACCGGTTTCACTTTGCAGTTCTGCAAATCTCGCCCCCTAATCGGGGTCAGCTATCCGTTCTCCTTGCAACCGTCCCTCCCCGCTCCCCACACCTACACGGTCACTGCCCAGTCTTTGTTTTCAATTTATTGAACGTGCTGCCTTGGAAACCAATAAAAGCGAAATTGATTTGATTTGAAACAAAAAATTAGGTAGCATTGGGTGCGAAAATAGCAAATTGGGTCGGTTGTATGCTCGAAAACTGCATTTTACGCTGCTCAAAATCACTAATTTTGATGTATTTCCTATTTTGAGTTCAAGATGCCAAGTTCTGGAATGTTTAGGAGCTGGGAAGCATTCGGTTTTTTATGGTTTTAAAACGAAAAAAACCGTTTTTTATCTGGCAATATAAAAACCGGTTTTTACTAACCATGGTGACAACCCACTTTCCGGAAACATCTATGTCAGCAGAATATGGCTACTAACACACGAATGAAGTTTCAGTTGCGTTGGCCTTGAAGTTACATGAGTGTAACTGAAAAACGGTCATGTATTGACCAACACAGCCCATCGTTGAACGTTAAAACGCATGGCACCATCATGGACCATACACACGCACAGCAAACAACGTCAGACTTCAGACTGAAGAACGTATTCAAGGTGCAACCCAACAGTTTCTGAAAGGATATTCCAGTAATCCAGTATAATCAAATCATTTCAATTCGACGCTCTAAATTTACCCCAGAAGTCGTCCAAAAAATGCAGTATGATGGTCAAAATGACTGAATTATGTCAAATAATTGGATTTTTTACTTTAAAAACGAAATTTAAAAAAACGAATTCTATAAGATCACAAACCCTACTCGCGAGTGTGACAACGGTATTTGGGTTGGCTCGCGGGACGCTCAGTGATCCACACATTTCCCTCCCGATGCACCACCAGAGTTCGGTAACACTTGCGGGTAAAGGCAAGGATGAGAGACGGGTGTACATGTCCAGTGCCAGTCAGACTAATGAACGAGATCAATTTACGTCAATTGAAAATTCAGAAAGCTGTGAACCTGATTCGCTATCTGCAATCGACGTTGTGCGATCGTGCTCGTTTGTCGTCGCTTCGCTTGACTCGGTTGTTGATAGGTGTACCTCAAAATAAATCAAGTTTTTTCGTTTTTTGAAAATCACAGTTTTTCGTCAACCTTTTTTTTCCTTCATTTGACGAAAACGGTCGAAAAATTTTGCGTCAGGATTTTTTTGCGTCTAGGTTTTCGTCAACATCGCCAGGATGCAATCGCCAAGGGTTTTTTTTAAATGTGGGTGTACACTGCGCTGACGTGCTGGCTTTTGCCGAACTCAGATGTGCACGGCTGCTCACGTTGGCAACTTTGAATTGAATCGCGTGTGCAGCTAACTGGCTTTCAACGCGTGCAGCAGCCTCACAATGCAGCCAACCAGCGCTGCTTACCTGATACAGCAGATTGCTAACGAGATGCAATAAGACTCACAAGCACAATCGTGCATTGTCCCGTGTCAGTGTTGCACCAAGTTTCTTTGCCTCTGGTGCACCGTGCACCGCCACAGCCGAAGCAGCAGCACCGCCAGTTTTGGTGTAACTGTCCTGCGGGTGCCGATGTCGTCGAACGAATCGTTGAACGTCGCAATATTGACGACATGCCCAGCACTGGATGCACGGTGACCGTTGCGAACACATCAAATGCTCGTACCACCAGCCGACTGGGCCACCGAGGCAACCTGAACATGCACTGCAACACTCGCAAACGACCTGCTGATTGCTTACATTGTGGCGAACGGGGACCAATCAGCTGGTGCTTTCAGTTGTTTTTTTTTATTTGTTCGCGCGCCGGTTCCGGAAACCCTAAGGTACCAAACTCCGGCGGAAGCGGGCAATACTGCCCCGAGCCCAATTTACCCTAGGCTCTGGAGGGAGTAGGCCATTAAATCTTGCTGGTCACTTTAGTTTCTCCATTATGTGTATTGTCCGTAGCGAGGTTCGAACTTTCCACATACAGAACGGTAGGAGAAAGCGCTACACCTGCGCTACAGACGCAGTTCAATAATACAAATCCACCACAGCTTCAAAACCTAATCACCGCATCAGCGTATTTCAGTCAATCAGCAGTAGAATGTAATGTAATGTTATGTGATGCGCATTATTGTGGACTTTTGGCAGTTGAATCAATAGAATCAAAGTCGATCAGCCAGCACATTGTTATGCGTCACCATAACTGAACTGAAAATAATAATAATAATGAGTGCTTGTGTTAAGTAAGATAGTGCATCAGTGGCACAGCAACACACAAACAATGACACGCGGCCTGCAGTAGTAACGTTCGTTTGTGTATTGTAGACTGCGGGAGTTTATGAGAGAGTGAGTGCACTGCTGAACAGTGGGCTCGTTTTACCAGCAGCATTGGTGACGACGACTGCCAACGGCTGTGCGTAGGTCAACGGCACACAGCACGGGCGGCACTTCGCCAACAGCGGGTGTACTGCGCTGACGTGCTCGCTTTGGCCGGGCGCTCTCGCCAACAAACGTGACCACCGTTGACACGTCAGTCGGTGATCTAACAGCGACCTGAATGGCGGCCTCGGCACTCGCACCTGGCAAACAGCAAACGCACACTCACACTTGCATACGTGCAGTTGGCAGATTGCTCGGTGAGAGCAGCTTCCCGAAGTGTCACCTACAGAACGTCAGTGCCATGTGCAGTGCGTACCGGAGGCGGCGACGCTGCTGCGTGCTGAGTGTTCGCTTGCACCGCTGACCACTGCGCGTCACCAGCGCCCTTCGAACGCTGCACCCTGCTATCAGCACTGCGTTTTCGTCGTTTCGGAGCACTCGCTGCTGCTGATGAGTTCGTTTGGTGCTGAGCGCAAATCAGCGTTTTCTTCTTGAAAGGACCACTGCAGTGCGAGGATGTCGTCGCGAACGAGCTGAAAACATTCACTGCCTAGCCTGATTGATCATCATGATTGATTATCAAACATGTTGCATCGTCGATCGTTATGCAGAAGCGGAGCTGTCAGAGAAAAATGAGTGTCGAAAATTGCTTTGGGAAAAAAAAGAATCGAGTCGTTCTCAAACAGTTATTATGAGTGGTGTGTGGTGACTTCTCAGCGTCCCAACGACGCCCAAGTTAACAACCACAGACAACATCAGATTAAACAAAAAAGGAAGAGAACAGAAGCGAAAGGCAGCCGACCTGGCAGCACTCAAGGTTGATGCTGGCCGCGAGGCAGTCTCAATGGAGCTCTGCTGCCAGTCGCTCGTCTCGTCGCCACTGTCCGCCGTCTCGCCATCGTCCGTGTCCCACTCCCAACTCTCCTGTTCGTAGTCATTCAGGGTGCTTGACGAGAATGACAATGCACAACAACTCACATGACAACACTGTTTCTCTTGGCTGCACTTGCATTAGCGGTCTGTGCTTGCAGAGATAAAAGTAACCACATCAGCTCGAAATCAAGTTTCATTTTAACAAAATATAACCAGGGGTGTTCGCACCTTTGATTTCGCAGAATCGTCCCTTGAACGTCGTTTCGCAGCGTGCACAGAGTTCCGGCGGAAAACACCGTCAACAGCCATCTGCAAAAGATGAACAGTTTCCTGAATTCAAAGAATAAACAATTATCTTTTATTTTGCTCCCGAGACTCATGGATAAGTAAGCAGTTTCGTGCATGACGCGGCAATTCAAAATTGGTAAAAAATAAAATGATCCGGGTCCCCTGAATAGGGCCGGGTCACTTAGAGGCTATTTTGAATTACCACATAAAGACTGAAACTAGTGTCGTTCCGACACCTGCAAACGCATCGAGTCGCAGAACGGAAAAAATTGATAACAGGCTGTTATTATTATGAATTATGATACTATGATTGTTATTTGAAGAAAACGCCTGTGGTACCCGTTTGAGAGTTTTCTCGGTGACTTGTCTGCACTGCTGATAGACGTCATTCAGCGAGTGCTTGTCCACGGTGAGACAGTGCACGGAGCTGTTCTCGTTGGTCGACTCCGTGTAGCTGGTCAATCGCTGTCGCTGCTTGTTGCTGATCGTGTACATTGGCACGTTCATGCGCGTTGACACGTTGCGGATGCGAGAGATCATCTTGCTGATCGTCTGCGAGAACAATACGAAACTGAATGCTCTTGGCCACTCAGCAAAACTGTATGTCTATCAGGACTAGGGTTGGCACAGAAAAAAAACCGGTTTCTTTTCCGTTTTAAAACCGGTTTTTTTCAGTTTTTTTTCTTGAAAAAATAAAGAACCGGTTTTTTACCTCAAAAATTTTCAAACTTCGTGGTCAAAAATCACAACTCTTCGTTTGATTGATAAAATGTAAAATTATATTTTTGAAAAAACGGTGCAGTGAACTGTCAAACTGAACTGGGGAAGCATCATTTTGCAGAAGCTTTTGTGGCAAGGGTCAAGTGAAATACGATGAAGACAAGGTGACTGCTAAACTGAGTGCATATGCAGACTAACTGACGATGTTGTCGATTTGCAAAGGGTAACTGATGACATGTTATTTTTCAAACGCAATCCGCCACCGGTTTCACTTTGCAGTTCTGCAAATCTCGCCCCCTAATCGGGGTCAGCTATCCGGTCTCCTTGCAACCGTCCCTCCCCGCTCCCACTGCCCAGTCTTTGTTTTCAATTTATTGAACGTGCTGCCCTGGAAACCAATAAAAGCGAAATTAATTTGATTTGAAACAAAAAATTGGGTAGCATTTGGTGGCAAAAATAGCATATTGGGTCGGTTGTATGCCCGAAAACAGCATTTTACGCTGCTCAAAATTACTAATTTTGATGTATTTCCAATTTTGAGTTCAAGATGCCAAGTTCTGAAAAGTTTAGGAGCTGGGAAGCATTCGGTTTTTTATGGTTTTAAAACGGTTTTAAAACGGAAAAGAAACCGGTTTTTTTTCCTGGCAATATAAAAAACCGGTTTTTTACCAACTCTAATCAGGACTCAATCTAGCTGTTGCATATTGCCTTTTGCGATTAGAAAAGCAAATGAAGGCCAAACGTCCCATCAGAACACCTCATTCACTGTTCATGTTCACAATTCGTAAGTGGGTCCTTGACCATAAATAATTTTGATTGTACATTTGTTTGCGTCCAAATCAAACTTTTCGCGTTTTTGAACCTATGGATTACGCAGATTAAGAATCCGAGTTGCATCGAATCAATAAACCAGTACAGCACACACAAACCAAAATGCAGAAAATTTAAACCAATCAAATCGGGCAGCACAGCTGAAAACTACCATGAGAAAGTTCATGAGAGTTGCGCACCAACCAAATAGGGACGTAATGACTGCGGGCGCACGGTGAGCTGGCCGTTTGTGATGGCCTCCTCCAACAACTGCTGCGCCAACTTGTGCAGCACCACAGCGACGTCAGCGATGCGAACCACCGGCACTGATCTGCTGCCGAGGCTGTCAACCAGCAATGTTGGCACGAATGACCATGCGAAGCTGCAAGCTCGATTATGAGAAATGCTGAGATCGCCACAGAACCGTACAGCATTTGGTGGCACGCAGGGGACCTGACCACACAACGGGGACGATCGCACAAACACGCATACCTGCTTTATATTCGGTTTTAAAACCAGTAAAAAATACAAAATCGCTTTTTATATTTGAAAAAGTTATTTCCCGACCATTTTTTCAAAAAAGTCATTTTTTGATTTGCTTGGTTTGAACGATACAGTACAATCAAGCGTCAAGTTTCCACGGGAAACTATGCAAAATCAATATTTTAGGTCATTTTCTTGCATAATAAAGCTAGGAACCGGCCCTAACTCAAAAATCGAGTTAAAATACCGCTATTTTTTCAAAGCTGATGCCGTGGTTGAGTTATTCATTTTTTAAACTTTTGGTATTCCCGCCCCCGGTTTTTTGTCGTTTTATTTCCAACAACAAACACAGTTTTACGAAAATATTTTTCAAGTTTTTCTATTCTTCAGATTAAATGCTCTTGCTTTTGAACAGGCACACTTAGTAAAAGAGCGAAAAACAGATGTGCGTGACTACACGTACACCACAAAAAGGATCGCTTCAGAATTTTGAACAAAAAATCGCAATCACCTTTTATCGAGTTGCACGTATCCAATATCGGTCATGTCATGGTGTCTTGTGCGAATCCCAGACGACAATTCTCCTGGCGTTTGTTCCTGAAATTGAAAAGACGAAAATTTTTTTATCAAATGGGAAAACTCACGGCTACTGGAAAGACTAACACTTGAACAATTTAAATTCAGCATGTTTGTTGAAAATCAGCCCAAATTCAAAAGAAATCATACCCATTAATCCATGTCAGTTTCTTGCATACAACTTTAGTGGTGTTTTGTTGTGCGTTAGATTGCTTGTTGCACCCCTCCACATTGGAAGTAAATCAAATCGAATGAGAAAAATACCGGGAAACTCACTTTGCAAGGCACGGCAATAATTTCGTCTTCCAAACTGTTTTCGCCAACGTCACTAAAAATGTAACACAAATGAAATAAAGAAAGTTGGTTTTTATAGTATGTTTGTTCAACACAACTTGCGCAGATTCTAAAGCATACGGTACTTTGAATTACAGTAAGAAGAAGGAATATGTCAGATTTGGTTGAAATCAAACAGCCCATTTGTGGCTGAATGTTTTCATGCAACTCCGATGCCGTTCTTTCGTCTGTCGCCAACTCTGTATTCCGCAAAAGAAGTGAGATTAGAAAAGTTTAAAAAAAAACATGCATACTTCACTTTGACACAATGAAAGGCTGAAGTAATAAACGATAAAAATGATGAAAAAACACACGAGAAAAATCTTACACTGTATCTGAAAACCATAAATGAAAAAGGCGAAACTCTATCAAAATTCTCTTTTATTTTATCGCATTAGTCTCAAATTGTGGGAGGGGCGGGCAGAAATCTCAAATTAGGCAAATAAGTAGTCAAAACTTTGAAAGACGGTAGAAAACGAAATTATGCTTTTTAATATGCAAAACTAAATATAAACACGTATTTTGCGTAAATTTAACAAAACAGTTGTTTTGGATTAAAAAAACTAAATTAAAATTAAAAACTATCCGTTTTTTAATCAGTTTATTAACAGTTCACAATTTTTTTGATAGAAAGCTGCCTGAATTATTTTTTTAGACAGATGTTAGCAGAGCCAATAAGCATCTTTGATAAAAATAACTTCTGCCCCAGAACAACGTTTCATACCAAACCACAGTCTGTTCGACTTAGACTGCCTGAAAAACTGCTTGAAATCCACTAACAAGCAGCATCGCAGTGTTTGCAGAATACCTGATGCCATTCTCAACCGACGCAGACGCCGTCTCGTGCGGTGGCGGTGAGCTGGACCTCGAATAGCGGCCGTGTTTCGCGGGCATTCGGCCGCCTGCGCTCAGTCGCGTGCTCGTGCGACGCTTCTCAGAGGCAGGCGCAGCACTTGCTGACAAACGCACAACGGACGCATAGCCGAACGACCGACTCTGAAATCAAGAACTTTAGCGCAACGATTCAATCAATCCTGCTATTGCAAGTGTTTTCGACATTCGTCCATTATTGATTGAATGCATGCGACAGAAGAATGGCCGCAACTGCAAGACATGCACCGCTTGTGCTTCCAATGGCAACATGCACTGGTGTCCCTTTCAACGGCACTGCCACGCACACTCACCGCACTGTCCCTGAGCACCGTTCTCAGCTGTGTCTCCGTGATGCACTCCACGCGGTCGCGTTCGCCGTGCGGCAACAATTCGCGCGACGTCACACCACACTCGCTTAATATCCGTTTAAAGTCGGTCCAATGACGTTTCGTGAAGAACGCCTCGAAAACATCCGAAACTCGAAAATAGTTGACTCGATCCGTGGAGTTTGAATCAGCGCCGCCGTCATGCACAATTGGCAGCTCTTTACCGAGCAGTCTGACGCATTTCTGCGCTACTTCAGTGCGATTTTCAATCGCCGGTTGCACTGAGTGACTCGGCTTGAATTTGTGTTCACCGATGGCTGCTGGTGAGTCAAATGGAAACTTTGTGGAACTAGAGCTTGATTGTTGTTGTTGTAGAAGTTGGAAATGATCGAACAGGTTGTCGCAGGTTGCCGCTTCTTCCTTGTTCAAGATCGAAAGCGGGCGTGGCGAGACTGAACAGAAAGTTTCGTTATACAGACAAGAATTGGATTAATGTTAACAACCGGGTTAATCACGGGGATTAACAGTAACGGACAAAAAATATATAGGATTGGGAAACGATAGAAAAAACATGAGCGAACGATTTCCATCGTCGGCAGCGAGCGAAGGTGGCGGGAAAACGTCCGTCTCAATCGTTGCATTTGAGTATTTCATCGTTTCTCCGTTCTCATTCATGATCGTAGGATCTGAAAGCTTTTCGGTCGAATTCCCGATGGCAACTTGCTGATTGGCCGGTTTCGCGTGCGCTGTTTGCTGAGTGGTGATCGTTGAATTTGATGGCAACAGAATCGCTTGTTGTGACGTTGTCGGTGTGGTGGCCAGGGGCGACTGTATGATGGCGGCAGTTAGCTTCGCATTCAGTTGACCGTTGTTGATTAGAATTGAGGTGCCCGGTCGGAACGGACTCAGCGCCATCAGCTCACTGACCGAACGTGCCGGTGACGGATCCTCAGGCACACTGGTGCTGCTGCCCTGACGGTGCATGCGAGCAACAGCTGCAAACGCAAACATGCTCACAACAAAACCAACAACATGCTGCAAAAAAGTAACCCTGACTCTTGAACAAATGAACTGCCGACTGAGTTCACGTGCTGTTTCTGTGAAAATTAATGACGAAAAACTCACTGGTTGGCACGTGAACGCTCGACTCCGACAGTGTTTCTGGTTTGCATTGATCGGGAACTTCTGTTGCTGAGTTTACGTTTCTATCATTTTCAACAATTCTACCGCCATATGAACGTAATTGTGACGTTGAGGAATCTGCATAAGAACAGTAGAAATTTCTGTCTTCAGAAATCGCTGCTGCGTATTTCGACCAAAACAGGACGCACCGCCATCGACAGCCTCCATCAGCGCCTGCACGAGCGCTGTGTGCGCCCGACCGTGAGCGTGCGTGGCAGCTGCACAATGGTGCATTGCAACGGTTGCACTGTCTCTGTTGTCATGATCGTTGTGTTGCTGTGAGTCCGCAGCGGGCACTTTCGAGTCAGCCAGTGTACTCGGTAGCGTTGTTGTGGTTGATTCGTGCAATTGCAACAGAGCGTCGGCAACGTCTGAACAAAACAATGAATCCAGTTTGATCATTGAAGTTGTATCAATCTTATCATGCTCATTAATCACAGAACACTTGCCAGCAACATCGCTCAAAGACAGCTCCCCTGGCGGCAGAACAGCTCGTTGCTGCAAATGAACCGCTTTCGACGCTGTTGCGCCCAGCGGTGCATCAATTTCGCAGGTGTTTTTGTCCTGAGCAGCAATGCTCGGCTCATGTAAATGGAGCAGCGCTTCAGCAGCTTCGCTTTCAATTCCGGTCGCCGCATCCAAAATCCTTCTTGGCTTCTTGTCCTCGTTGTTGTTGGAACGTTCGAATGCCTGCGGGAGCATAGTTGTTCTAAGTCTGAGCTGTCGCTAAGGCCGTCCCCTTTTTTGATATTTTGAATCTTATTTCTATCTAGATTTTTTAGCTAAGCTATTATCTATCTAAAAAAATTTCTTAGTCAGCTATCTGTCAAAATAAGTCATACACTTAATGTCAATACAAAAAATGTTTTTTAATACCGTATTACCCCCATTAACCCCCCCCCCCCACCATTAATCCCCCCACCACTAAACCCCCCCACCCCCCCCCCCCGACAAGTTTCCGAATAATCCCCCCCACAACCCCATGGGGGTTAATTGGAAACCTGTTTGAAACACATACCCAGCGAATTCAGTGAAATTGTGCTACCAAAGGCCCCAAAGGGATGAGTTAATGGTAATTTCATTACAAAAGGCTGCTACAAAAGGAAATCTCTGTGAAAAGTAGAAGTTTCTGCGACTTTCTTGCCTGCCATGCCATGCAAAGTATTTCTGCCATTTTTCAACAAACCCCCACCCCTAGAATTTGTTTGTAAATAACCCCCCAACAACCAATAAACCCCCACTCCTGAAAGTCGCTGACGTATTAATCCCCCATGGGGGTTTATTGGGGGTAATACGCCAAATACGGTATTTGAAGCTTGCACCCATAGTTGTTCTAGGGGGAGGGGGCGCCCCCCCCCAAAAAAATTTTCGAATCTATCTCTATCAGAAAGGTTTTTTCGGCTCAGCTATTATCTATCTAAAAAAATTTCTCAGCCAGAGCTTGCTCGAAATTCTTGAAAATTTCGTTAATTTTAGTTAAAATACGCGTTTATACTTGATTTTTTAGCATGTTTTAAGCATTATTCAGCTGTTTTTATAGCTTTTTAGCGTTTTAGCTATGTATCTATCAAATTTCAAAATTTTGACCGCCCCCCCCCCCCGCCCCCCCCCAAATTTTCCAGCTATCTATCTATCTGGAAAATTTGATCTAGCTATCTATATCGGCCCCCCAACCCCCCGGCTCTGGAACAACTATGTCCCCCATAGTTGTTCTAGGGGGGGGGGCTGGGGGGCCGCCCCCCCCAAAAATTTTTTTGAATCTATCTCTATCAGACAGGTTTTTTCGGCTCAGCTATTATCTATCTAAAAAAAATTTTCAGCCAGCTATCTATCTAAAAAATTTTCTCTTGGAAGACATAAAATGAGTCAATTTTTGACCAAAATTGACCATTTTTGCTCCTAATTCTTGAAAATTTCGCTAATTTTAGGTAAAATATGCGTTTATACTCGATTTTTAGTGTATTTTTAGCATTATTTTGCTGTTTTATAGCATTTTAGCGTTTTAGCTATCTATCTATCAAATTTCAAAATTTTGACCGCCCCCCCCCAAAGTCACATGCCCCCCCCCCAAAATTTTCCAGCTATCTATCTATCTGGAAAATTTGCTCCAGCTATCTATCGGCCCCCCCCCCAACCTCCCGGAACAACTATGTTGCACCTAGGGTTGGCACAGGAAAAAAAAACGGTTTCTTTTCCGTTTTAAAACCGGTTTTTTTCCAGTTTTTTTTGAAAAAATAAAGAACCGGTTTTTTACCTTAAAAATTTTCAAACTTCGTGGTCAAAAATCACAACTCTTCGTTTGATTGATAAAATGTAAAATTATATTTTTGAAAAAACGGTGCAGTGAACTGTCAAACTGAACTGGGGAAGCATCATTTTGCAGAATCTTTTGTGGCAAGGGTCAAGTGAAATACGATGAAGACAATGTGACTGCTAAACTGAGTGCATATGCAGACTAACTGACGATGTTGTCGATTTGCAAAGGGTAACTGATGACATGTTATTTTTCAAACGCAATCCGCCACCGGTTTTACTTTGCAGTTCTGCAAATCTCGCCCCCTAATCGGGGTCAGCTATCCGGTCTCCTTGCAACCGTCCCTCCCCGCTCCCACTGCCCAGTCTTTGTTTTCAATTTATTGAACGTGCTGCCCTGGAAACCAATAAAAGCGAAATTAATTTGATTTGAAACAAAAAATTGGGTAGCATTTGGTGGCAAAAATAGCATATTGGGTCGGTTGTATGCCCGAAAACAGCATTTTACGCTGCTCAAAATCACTAATTTTGATGATTTCCTATTTTGAGTTCAAGATGCCAAGTTCTGAAAAGTTTAGGAGCTGGAAAGCAATCGGTTTTTTATGGTTTTAAAACGGTTTTAAAACGGAAAAGAAACCGGTTTTTTTTCCTGGCAATATAAAAACCGGTTTTTTACCAACTCCAGTTGCACCCCACCGATTCCGGAAACCCGAAGGAACCAAACTCCGGTCGGTGGGATTGGGGAACGGACGGCTCAAAATCCCATCCCGTGGAACCAATACCCTCGCCACGTGAGGGGGACAGCCTCCAAGTTCATGTTGATACACTTAATTTTAGCGCACTCTTACCTGGACAATTTGCTCCAGCTAATCACATCGCACCCTCCCAACAAACAACCCCGTCGAACTCGTCCGGGTCCGGACTAAAACGACTGTGGTGTGGTGTATTTACCTTCAATTCATTGACGATTCGGTCAATTTTAGCATCCTTTATCGCAGTTCCAAACTCATCACAAGATTTATTTGCAGTTTTTGACAGTTGTTGCGGCACTGCGCAAATGTTTGGCTTCTGGCGGCAACTACGTGCGTCCTTTTCATTCTTCTTTTGTGACATCGTTTATCCTTAACTCTCTGCACAAGCACGCCGTCGACCTACATACAGTCGACACAGTCGTACTTAGTAGGGTTGGCACAGGAAAAAAACCCGGTTTCTTTTCCGTTTTAAAACCGGTTTTTTCAAGTTTTTTTCCTGAAAAAATAAAAAACCGGTTTTTTACCTTAAAAATTTTCTAACTTCGTGGTCAAAAATCACAATTCTTCGTTTGATTGATAAAATGTAAAATTATATTTTTGAAAAAACGGTGCAGTGAACTGCAGTACCGTGGGCGGGGGGGGGTGGGGGGGGGGCGGCACCGTGCCACCCCCTAAAACCGGGCACCCCCCCCCCCCCCCGTACCCCCCCCCCCCCTCGAAAATTTGGCCGACACCCCCACCCCCATGAAATTTTGTCTGGCGGACACCCCCCCCCAAAATTTTCTGCACACCCTAAATTTTTTTTCGACAATCATGATTTTTTGTCCATAAAGTCCATAATATAAGCTGAATATATGATAACTTGACCATCTTCATTGTAATTTCAACGATTTTGTAGCAAAATTTAGCGTTTTTCATTCAAAATTTAAGCGAAAAATTATCATGGGGGGTGGGGGGAGGTGGACCCCCCCCACAGAAAATTTTGAAAAAATGCACCCCCCCCCCCCCATGGGACCCCCGCAGGGGGGGTCCCACGTTATCATAGGTTGGACCCCCTTCTCACTTTTTGGTCGGCACCCCCCCCCCCCCCCACGGTACCATACCCCCCCTCGAAATTTTTTTTGGGCCCACGGTACTGGTGAACTGTGTCGAACTGAACTGGTGAAGCATCATTTTGCAGAACCTTTTGTGGCAAGGGTCAAGTGAAATACGATGAAGACAAGGTGACTGCTAAACTAAGTGCATATGCAGACTGACTGACGATGTTGTCGATCTGCAAAGGGTAACTGATGAAATGATATTTTTCGAACGCAATCCGCTACCGGTTTCACTTTGCAGTTCTGCAAATCTCGCCCCCTAATCGGGGTCAGCTATCCGGTCTGCTTGCAACCGTCCCTCCCCGCTCCCCACACCTACACGGTCACTGCCCAGTCTTTGTTTTCAATTTATTGAACGTGCTGCCCTGGAAACCAATAAAAGCGAAATTGGTTTGATTTTTTTGAAACAAAAAATTAGGTAGCATTGGGTGGCAAAAATAGCAAATTAGGTCGATTGTATGCCCGAAAACAGCATTTTACGCTGCTCAAAAACACTAATTTTGATGTATTTCCTTTTTTTAATATTTTGAGTTCCAGATGCCAAGTTCTGGAAAGTTTAGGAGCTGGGAAGCATTCGGTTTTTTATGGTTTTAAAACGGTTTTAAACATAGTTGTTCCAGAGCTGAGGGGTTGGGGGGGGGGCGATATAGATAGCTGGAGCAAATTT
>JASANC010002697.1:0-27652 GCA_030248135.1 Theristus sp. LFF4_11 | reverse complement strand
GTCACCAAAACAAAATCTGCAAAGTTCAGTCATATGGGAGTCATTCGGGAGGCGCTTGCATATCATATGTGGTACTTCGGACACCCTGATTGATTTAGCAAAACATAGATTTTTGAAATTTAAAAATATAAAAAATTAAAAAAAAAACAAAAATGACGATTTTTGTTTTTTTTAACAACCCTAGGGGGGGTGCCCGGTTTTAGGGGGGTGGCACGGTGCCACCCCCCGCCCACCTTTGCTGACAAAAAGTAATAATCTACAAACAAAGACTGACACTACGACAAACCTGGATTTCGCTGGTTGTACTGACTTTCCATTTTTGATGATCGTGTGATCGACGGATCAACCTGTCAACTCTGAAAAAAAGCAGATTTCTCTTTTTTTGCCAATTGGATTTATTTATTTTTTTGACTGAGGGCGAACTCAGGGTTGGCAGCTATGTGATTGTGAAGCTACATTTTTTAAATTTACCATAGTGTTTTTACTTTTTAGCATATTTGTTCCAGAGCTGGGGGTTTGGGGCAGTACCGTGGGCCCAAAAAAAATTTCGAGGGTGGGGTATGGTTAGAGATGTCAAGAAAAAAAAAATTTTCTATTTTTTTTCTTTTAAAAAAAAAAATTTTTTTTTAAAATTTTTTTTTTAAAAATGAAAGTTGTTCAGAATTTACAGAAGTCAGAATATCACCATCTGAGGAGCCACCGACTTACCATATGACCCCACTCATATGGGAGGAGGGTGAAAATTTCAGACTTGGTTTCGGCGACCCCATTTTCCCACCGACGACATCACGTCTCGTGTTTTGCCTCTCAATTCACCTCAAATAACATGGAAACAAGTTCCACAACAAACCGGTGTGATCACGCTGACGACACGAGGCGAAACAGCAACGAGCAACCAACGAAGTTACGCTTGCAGTGGCAGACAGTGCAATTTCCACCTTTCGAGATCCTGAAAAACGATGCGTAAATGTGAGTTCTCTGCTTCTATCTCACCTTAGCGACATCGGAATTTGTTGAACAAGCCTTTGCGACGCTCAAGTACTTCATGCGCGAGTCCGATCATCACTCACCAAGGCTGAAAACAGTCGATAAATCAATCCAGAATACCACCTGCGGCGTTGAGGACTAAGTGACAAGGTAGAGTCAAAGAAAATTTTTGTTGAACTTTCGAAAAATTATGCCGAAAACGGCATTTTTCAGGGCACATTAAAGAAAAAATTTCAAAAATTTTATAAATAAAAAAAAAAAATGCTCATTTTTTTTTACTTTTTTTTTAAAAAAAAATTAAAAAAAAATTTTTTTTGACCCATACATCTCAGTACCGTGGGCGGGGGGGGGGGGGGGGGGTACACCCCCCCCAGAGCACCCGAGACCCGTCGGGTGGGGGGGGGGGGCACCGTGCCACCCCCCCCTAAAACCGGGCACCCCCCCATCGTACCCCCCCCCCCCTCGAAAATTTGGCCGACACCCCCCCCCCCCCCATGAAATTTTTTCTGGCGGACACCCCCCCCCCCCAAAATTATTTGCACACCCAAAATTTTTTTTCGAAAATCATGATTTTTTGTCTATAAAGTCCATAATATAAGCTGAATATATGATAACTTGACCATCTTCATTGTAATTTCAAAGATTTTGCAGCAAAATTTAGCGTTTTTCCTTTCAAATTTAAGCGAAAAAATTTCATGGGGGGGTGGGGGGGTGGACCCCCCCACAGAAAATTTTGAAAAAAAAGCACCCCCCCCCCCATGGGACTCCCCGCGGGGGGGGGGGGGTCCCACGTTACCATAGGTTGGACCCCCCCCCCTCACTTTTTGGTCGGCACCCCCCCCCCGGTACCATACCTAGAGATGTAAGGGTCAAAAAAAAATTTTTTTTTAATTTTTTTAAAAAAAAAAGTAAAAAAAAATGAGCATTTTTTTTTTTAAATTAAAAATTTTTGAAATTTTTCTTTAATGTGCCCTGAAAATGCCGTTTTTGGCATAATTTTTCGAAAGTTCAACAAAAATTTTCTTTGACTTTACCTTGTCACTTAGTCTTCAACGCTGCAGGTGGTATTCTGGATTGATTTATCGACTGTTTTCAGCCTTGGTGAGTGATGATCGACTCGCGCATTGAAGTACTTGAGCGTCGCAAAGGCTAGTTCAACAAATTCCGATGTCGCTAAGGTGAGATAGAAGCAGAGAACTCACATTTACGCATCGTTTTTCAGGATCTCGAAAGGTGGAAATTGCACTGTCTGCCACTGCAAGCGTAACTTCGTTGGTTGCTCGTTGCTGTTTCGCCTCGTGTCGTCAGCGTGATCACACCGGTTTGTTGTGGAACTTGTTTCCATGTTATTTGAGGTGAATTGAGAGGCAAAACACGAGACGTGATGTCGTCGGTGGGAAAATGGGGTCGCCGAAACCAAGTCTGAAATTTTCACCCTCCTCCCATATGAGTGGGGGTCATATGGTAAGTCGGTGGCTCCTCAGATGGTGATATTCGGACTCCCTGAAAAATTCTGAACAACTTTCATTTAAAAAAAAATTTAAAAAAAAATTATTTTTTTTTAAAAAAGAAAAAAAATAGAAAATTTTTTTTTTCTTGACATCTCTAACCATACCCCCCCCCTCGAAAATTTTTTTGGGCCCACGGTACTGCCCCAAACCCCCAGCTCTGGAACAAATATGCTAAAAAGTAAAAACACTATGGTAAATTTAAAAAATGTAGCTTCACAATCACATAGCTGCTAACCCTGAGTTCGCCCTCAGTCAAAAAAATAAATAAATCCAATTGGCAAAAAAAGAGAAATCTGCTTTTTTTCAGAGTTGACAGGTTGATCCGTCGATCACACGATCATCAAAAATGGAAAGTCAGTACAACCAGCGAAATCCAGGTTTGTCGTAGTGGCAGTCTTTGTTTGTAGTTTATTTCTTTTTGTCAGCAAAGGGGGGCGGGGGGGGGCACCGTGCCACCCCCCTAAAACCGGGCACCCCCCCGAGGGTTGTTAAAAAAAACAAAAATCGTCATTTTTGTTTTTTTTTTAATTTTTTTTTTTTTTAAATTTCAAAAATCAAAGTTGTGCTAAATCAATCAGGGAGTCCGAAGAACCACATATGATATGCAAGCGCCTCCCGAATGACTCCCATATGACGGAACTTTGCAGATTTTGTTTTGGTGACTTCAATTACCCCTTTTCCAAACCGTCACCATGCCTCTTCTTGTGTTTTGACCTCTAAAACGTCACTAATTGTCCCCAGCTAAACTAATGCTAAAGTGAAGACAAACATACCGCCTTGAAATTCGATCAATTCTTCTGATGGTGTTGCGACGACACGACACGAAGCAGCAAGCAACCAGACAACGTAGCGCTTGCAAACGGAGCAGCGAGCACAATCGGACGCTCTGCGAGGCGAATCGTCACCTTATCTGCATCGGAAATGGTAGGCCAAGCTTTGGGACGCTCAAAAACTTCATCGCAGATGTTGTCGAAGCGTAAAATCAGTCGGTAAAACGGTCCAAAATCGACTGCTGAAGGTTTTACGAGGTATAATCAAAGAAAATTTTTGTTGAACTTTCGAAAAATTTTGCCAAAATTGAGGTTTTCAGAGCATATTAGAGGAAAATTTTTCGAATTTTTTTTTAATCACTTTTTGTTTTTTTTAATCACTTTAAAAAAAAAATTTCATTTTTGTTTAACAACCCTAACCCCCCCCCCCCCATCGAACCCCCCCCCCCTCGAAAATTTGGCCGACACCCCCCATGAAATTTTGTCTGGCGGAGACCCCTCCCCCCCAAATTTTCTGCACATCCTGAATGAAATTTTTTTTGAAAATCATGATTTTTTGTCTATAAAGTCCATAATATAAGCTGAATATATGATAACTTGACCATCTTCATTGTAATTTCAATGATTTTGCAGCAAAATTTAGCGTTTTTCCTTCAAAATTTAAGCGAAAAAATATCATGGGGGTGGGGGTGCACATGCACCCCCCCCCACAGAAAATTTTGAAAAAATGCACCCCCCCATGCAGTACCGTGGGCGAGGGGGGGTGGGGGGGGGGGGGTACACCCCCCCAGAGCACCAGAGACCGTGGCGTAGCGGTAGAACTTCGGCCTACAGTTCTGTAGGTACGGGGTTCGAACCTCGCTGTGGACAAGACATACTCGTGGAAAATTAGAGTGACCAATGAACATCTAATGGTCTATTCCCTCCTGAGCCGAGGGTAAAATTGGGCTCGGGGCAGTATTGCCCGTCTCCGCCGGAGTTTGGTACCTTCGGGTTTCCGGAACCGGCGCGCGTACAAATAAATAAATTAAAATTAAAATTAAATTAGACCGTCGGGTGGGGGGGGGGGGGGGGGGGGAGGCACCGTGCCACCCCCCCTAAAACCGGGCACCCCCCCCCATCGGACCCCCCCCTCGAAAATTTGGCCGACACCCCCCCCCCCCCACCCCCCCTGAAATTTTGTCTGGCGGAGACCCCCCCCCCCAAAATTTTCCGTACACCCTAAATTTTTTTCGAAAATCATGATTTTTTGTCTATAAAGTCCATAATATAAGCTGAATATATGATAACTTGACCATCTTCATTGTAATTTCAACGATTTTGCAGCAAAATTTAGCGTTTTTCCTTCAAAATTTAAGCGAAAAATTATCATGGGGGGTGGGGGGGGGTGCACCCCCCCACACAAATTTTTGTAAAATTGCACCCCCCCCCATGGGTCCCACGTTACCATAGGTTGGACCCCCCCTCACTTTTTGGTCGGCACCCCCCCCCCCCCCCCACGGCACCATACCCCCCCTTCGAAAATTGTTTTGGGCCCACGGTACTGCCCCCATGGGACACCCACGTTACCATAGTTTGGACCCCCCTCACTTTTTGGTCGGCACCCCCCCCCCCCCCGGTACCATACCCCCCTTGAAAATTTTTTGGGCCCACGGAACTGTTTACGAATACTCCGTTTTGCAAAAAATCGTCGATCATGATTATATTTGTTTTGACGGTTGGGTAGAGTGCCAGCCAAATTGAATATTAGAGCTGAGGTTGATCGTTTTCTGAGATAGCCAATAGTCAAAGCTCAACCGAACCGAACCTATTTGGGGGGGGGCGTCCAAAAGTGATTATTGTACCATGGTATGGTGTGATGTGATGACGATGCTGATAATGAAGGTTCACAGGCCTCCGTCCGCGCATGCACGCTGCAGCAGCACGGTTGTTGTTTTTTTTATTTTTGCAGCCGTGAAGCGACTGATGAAGGAGGCGGCAGAGCTGCGAGAGCGAACCGAGTTGTACCACGCACAGCCGCTTGACGTTCGTTTCGTTAAGGATTTTTTATTTCAAATTTTTAAATTTTAAAACGTTTCATCGTTTCATTTGTAGGCTTCCTTAAAGTGTACTGTAGTTAATGATGGCCGTTTGTTGTAATCATTCAACTGCAACTAGGTATATGTGTGTACTCTACTATGAAATGTAAACTTTTCCAAAAGAACCAGGGTTGTTCTCCTATCTCCAGTCACTACCAAAATCGCCTCTCTCTTGCTGTTTGACGTAGGTGAGAGGCCGCTTTTTGTCGCTTTTTTCAGGACAACTTGTTTGAGTGGCACTTCACGGTGCGCGGTCCACCCGAAACCGACTTCGACGGCGGCATTTACCACGGTCGAATCATTCTGCCGAACGAATACCCGATGAAGCCGCCCAGCATAATGCTATTGACGGTGTTGTATGCTTCTTTATTACCTTCATCTTTTATCTTCATGTGCAGAGCTCACGAAAAAAATTCGCGGGGTCGGGTTGGAAAGAAAATTGCCACTAATGGGTATTCGATTTCAACGGACACGTTCGTTTGTATGAATCTGATTCAAAGTTTCGCACGCTCTGTATTCTGCAAAAAGTGACAGGTTTAAACATATCACATATTTGATACTGTGCATCTATTCTAACGTGTCACACCGAAATGACGTATCGTGTGCTCGTGTCGGTCGTGCACAGTAACTGGCGCCTTCAAGTCGGCTGAATATTTTTTGCGTTAAAAAAATTTAACGGGAACATCCAAAGCAAACGCATGGATTTTTTATCGCCCATTGCAGCCTAACGGCCGTTTCGAGACGAACAAGAAAATCTGTCTCAGCATCTCCGGCTATCATCCGGAAACGTGGCAGCCATCTTGGTCGAGTGAGCGCGAGGGTTCTTTTTTGAATTTCTTTTGCTGTTCCAATTAGAGACAAGGGGATTTGTGGACAATGGACAAGCCGTGTGGGACAAAACGGTTTTTTGAGTTTGTAGTTGATAAAGTTTTTTCTCGGTTGTAAAACACAATGTCACAGACAAACACACTGGCACACACACACACACACATCGTGCCGGTGTGTTTGTTTGTGATCGTATTTTCTGATAAAGTACACCGTCCTCCGAAAATCTTCTGTGCATGCACAAATAAAAAAAAAACAAAAAAAATCCACACTCCGCAGTCCGCACAGCACTGCTGGCGATCATTGGCTTCATGCCAACGCACGGAGCTGGCGCCATCGGGTCACTCGATTATTCGACGCCCGAGCGGCAGAATCTTGCGAAACGGTAAATTCGCCGACCGACGCCAGTTTCATTAAAGGCTTCATTCGTTTTATAAAGGCATTTATAAGCAAATATGTGGCATATTTCTCAATATTTCTTCTGGTAAAATCGAACTTTGCAAGTTTCGTGTCAAAGCGAAAACGGTCGCTCGGTCTAAAACGTGATCTTGAACGCTCGATACTTGAGTGCAATGATCCACAACACCTCGTTCGTTGCGTTTGTGTCAAAACTAAGGGTGTTTTGTTGCGACGAACGAGGTAAATGTGGAATCAGCAATAAAGTTCGCAGCCGTTTCTGTTTCGTGCAGCGCCCTCGACTGGCGATGTGACGCGTGCAATCTGGCGATGCGGGACGCGCTGCCCGACCTGACCGACGCCTCGAAAGCGGCCGAGGAGGAAGCGAAACGGCTCGCCACACAAATCACGTTCGAAGTGAGCGTTTTCTGGGCGCCTTTGTTCGATTATTATTGTTTTTATTGTTGTTGTTATAATATAGTTTATTATATCATTGTTAGAATAATTATTTTTGTTTTGTTTTGTTTCTGTGTGCCTCACGAAATCACAACAATGCTTTTTTGCACATTTCAAATCGTGAAATCCGCGCCCAGCTCTGCGACGTGTAGAATCCATCGCATGATCGGTCGCCTGTTTTTGAAACGGGCAGTCATCATTTCGCATTTTAGGACGATGAAACAAACAAGCGACGCAAACGCGAGCTGGCGGCCGGGCATGGCGACATCACTGATTCGTCAGTCGTCGGATCAGGTTCGTCAAAAACAACCTTTTAACTGACCGTTTTTTGTAGTTTTTTTTCAAATTTTCAATTATTTGGCATCGTTTTCTGGTTCAGTTGTGTTGTTGAGTAGTTTGTGCACCTGGTCGAGGCTAGAGAGGCACCAAATAACAAATACGGTGAAATGCTGAGATCACGAGACCACCAGCCAGAATGGAACAGTGCCGTGCCGTTGCTTGGCCAAGACTCTATAAAGCCCAAATCCAATCAAATAAAAAAACCAACAAACAAGTGGCGTAAAAAACCAAACCGCCCGGACAAACACCAACCAGGATGAAGTTTGCTCAAACTCGACCAACAATTCTTACGACGTTTGTTTCGTCATTCATCAATAGACTCGCCAGCGGCCAGTCTGCCGCAGCAGCCGGTTGTCAGTAGCACGAATGCTAGTTCAACTGCAACTGCGAATGGGACGACAGACAGTCAGTCCAGTGCTATGCCGGCGCCTCCGTCACCGCAGCAACCGGAGAACTCTGAGCTGCGACAGCGACGTGCCGTAACGCCCGCTGAGGTCGGTTTTTTTTAAGAAAAATGAGCGTTTTTGGAAAACTCGTTTCGTCATTCTGGCCGGTTTTAGAAAGCACGGTGGTACCCGAACTTCCAGAGTAGATAGATATTGTGGGATTTTTTTGACGAGTGAGCATGTACCCGAGTTGGGCGGAGAGCCTGAAAGCCTTCTTTTCTTGAATACGACTGTATTGATTGGCTGTAATTCTGGTTCGATGCACTATGATTGGTTGCAGCAAAACCGAGCCACAACCAGTTGGTTTTCTGTCAGATAAGCCTCGGGATGTTTGTCTCCGATGCAGAATCTGTACAGTCGGAATGACATTTCCGATTCATGCAGTAGAAATGGAACGTTTGCATTTTTTCATGTAATCAACTGACTTAAAATTGATTGATTCGAATTGAGTACTTTGGTTGCTCTTGCGGTTCAACCAAACCAGTCGATCATATGGTGCGCATGTTTTCGGTTTTCGATTGGTCCACAAACGCAACTAGTTCAGCTGATTATTCTTTTCTGCGTCGATTCAAGGCTGAACCAGCGACTGTGGTTGCACCGGATCGTGACGTCATGTTTGTTGACGAGCATCTGTACGGGCGCGCCGCGAGAGAGTCAAACACGGCCAGTGTACTCATGATTATTGTGGTTGGTGGCTTTGGTCGTGCAGTATCGCTCTAGATATTCCACAAATTATACAATTTAGCTGATTGGTTGGTGCACACGTGATGCCATGCCTAGATTCCGCCTCCACAGCAATGCCTCCATCACGTGGTCACCAACCAATCGGCTAATTGTATATAACATAGAGTTAGAAGGTGACCTGTTCTTGTTGTTTTCTGTTGTTCTTTTGTTCACTCACCAGTTCAGCGTGAATCAGGCGCCATGAAGCGCTGCCTCCCCCCCCCCCCCACACCCCCCACCCCTCCAGAACACGATGAATGTCCGCTCGCTGTTTGATCACCGAAGATTACGTTCACAAAAAAGTAAAAATTACGTCTCAGACAAATCAAGTTTAGTTGACTCTTGTTATTATTCGGATTATTCTTGTATTGAGTTGAATATTGTCGCTGTTGTTGGCTGTGGTGAACGAATTGCCCGTTATCCCCAAATTTCCCGTAATACGGGGCAAATTACCCGCCAATAGTGCTGCTGCAATCGCAGTGGACCCGTTTCGAATGACGACGTCGATATGCGGAGAAGGGCTCAGCTGGATCCATTATCTTTGCTGAAAAAAAACGAGAAAAAACTTTTTGGGAAACTGATGCCCGCAACACGGTCTGGTTTTGGTGTCATGACTACTGTCTGTGCGCTCGGGGGATCGAGCCCCGCCGAGGGGTGTATAGGCACTTAATGACAGAGAAAACTCGATGGGCGCCCTGCTCAATGGCGTTCTGTACGCTGCTCTGGGTTAGCCCTGGCTAAAAACATCGCCTAAAAATCACAACAACAACAACAACAACACACAACGCCGCTTCCCATCGCAGGTGAGCGTCATGCTCGCAGCGCTTCTGTTTCGCCGTCTCCTGATCAACAACGAGTGGCGGCTTGCTGGTGGTGGAGCCGATGAGCACGCACAACAGTCGTTCTCGGGATCGCAGATCTGACGTTCGCAACTGGTTTCGCTGTGATTTTTTTGTTGTTGACATCTTGAACGGGACAGGACCCAATTGTTGCGGTTCTTTTCGTTTTGCAATTCTTCACATCAGCAACGTTTGACGGCAACAACACTGGACTCATTGGAGCACCGGTTGAATTCAGTTGCTACAATTCGGCTATTAATTGCACAATTTTTCCACCGAGTTTTTTTGTTTTGTTTTTCTTCTGTTAATCTATCTTTCACGAATCGAGCAGAGTCTTGTTGTTTTCAAAGCTGAATGGTCCACCAACTTTGACCTTGCCTCAATTGCCCAACCTTTGAAAGTAGTAAGCCAACATTGGCTTTTCGGAAAACTTAGGCAAAAGGCGCTTCTCTCTTCATTAAAAAAACTTCAGGTGTTTCCTTATTATTCAGACTCGACGTGTTGTTGTTCTTGTGGTCATTCATTTTTTCAAAGAGGGTTGACGAACTGAAAAAAATAGAATTTATTTTCCAAAAAATATGCATCGGTAACAAAAATATTGATGCCTCACAACGGAAACGCCGATTTTCATTGTGATATGTACAGGTTTTGGTTCTTTGTTTGAAATATTCTGTTTTTCTTCGTTAGAAAGATTTTTTTTTTGAAAATTTCTGTGGTTAATCTTGCAAATGCTAATATGCACCGATATACCCATTCTCAAGTTAGTCTCGTTTCACGGTTTTATTGTGATTCTGTCTGTGAACTTTTTGTATTGTTTTGATTTTCGAACCTTTCGTATGGTTTTCGGCAAAAATGATATTTGGCTCAATTTCTTGGCGGTTTTTACACTTGGATGGAATGGAATAAAATTTGCACCAGTATAGGTATGGATTTTCAAATTGTTATTTCAGCTATTGGCATTATTTGGCAGCCACACAAATGTCGTGGCTTATGTTCAGAAGTTTTGTTTTGGTTAACATTGACGATGAAATGCGCATATTTAAAAAAAAACTTTTAAGGGCGACGTTCGACTTGTTAGTCATTGCTCATCGTTAGTCATCGCAGCTTTGTTCCTTTGTTTCTATTTCTGTGCTCATTGGCATGTTGCCTAGTTCCGTCGCTTATTGGTTGTGGGGCTTGCGCTAAGGTGTTGACCGTAGATAACAGCGAAACATTGAACTACATTTTTGCGTGTTCAATTCGCTGATTGTTTGCTTTTGGATTTGGCTCGCCGATCGGTGGTCATACTTTTTAACTGTAGCTTTTTGGGAGATTCACATTTTTTGGATTTTAATAGATTGCGTAACTTTAACCGTTTTACCTATCAGCACATTCTGATATGGCTTCGTCGTCAGTCATAACAACTGCGTGATTAAAGACTTTTAAAAATAGAATTTTGCGCAATTTTCAATTTATAGTGAGCTGTATTTTCATTCACGAAAACGTCAGCTGAGCGAATGAATATTTGAGTCAGTCTATGTGTTGTTGTTTTATTCGGTCTTCACTTCATGTTGATCAGCTTTTTTCAATTAAAACTTGTTTTCTGGCGTGATGGAGCGTCATATCACGTGTAGTTTGCAAATGTTCGATTTTGAAATATGAGCCGTAAAGCCGCGTTTGTTGGGATCAAGTTTGTTGGTGCAAGCGAGTGTTTGTGAACATTAAGCACAGTGCACAACCCATTTTCAGAAGTTAGTTTGACGCGATATCAATGTTTTCCATTGTAGTTTCCATCGCCCTTGCATGATTATTTTTAGCTCTCAGCTTGTTGAAAAATTATGTTCCACTGTTTGAAAGTTTTCATTTCAAAATGTTTCGGTGTTTTTCTCGTGTTTGCCAGCTTGGGTAATTTGCCACACATGAAGAAAAACACGAAAAAAAACAAGCAAATTCGCTTTTCAGTACTGTTGTTGTTATTTTCGGTTGCAGTCTATTATCTTTCTTAATAAACGTGACCCAATAATATGCGTTTGCACGCACAGATAGAGAAAATGTTTCATGGCTGCGCGGCAATTTGAAATCAGCAGAACTTAACGTATTCTGACGACAGATTTGTGCAAGAAATTGAGAAAAAAACCAGTCAGAATCTTTTCTCACTAAACAAAATTTATTTTAATTCATATTCGTTCTGCGTTCTGGCGCGAAACATTTTTCAGCTGTGCGGCTTTTCCACACATCATTCAACATTACTCGGCCTCCTTCGTGCGAAAAGATAATACACAGGTCGCTAGGCAGGCACGCTGGATTGGCCGCATTGCGAGCGACGCAGCCAATCAGCGTTCACGGTTTCAAAATTGACGTTTGACTTGAATGAATGAAAAACCACACGCTGCAAGGATTGAAGTTTGAGAACGAAAACTGTCAACTTCCAAGTCGTAGCACGCCCCCCCCCCCCCTCGTGACATTTCGCGTTTGTGAAGCCGCGCATGTTAAACATGTCTCCAAGAATGCTAACGGATGACGGTTTTTTCGAAAGAAAAACACGTTTCTCGAATAAGCGCTAACACAAGCATTGCTGCGTCCTGCCCGCCCATGATCTTTCAAGCTTCTAGCTGCTCAAATTATCAAAGGCAACCATAGTCGTTCTATCGTGTGCGCATTTCTGTCTCGTTTTTCAGCTTTTCTTATGTATCATGTAGTTGCATACGGCTGCGCTGTGCAATTTTGCGCTCCAGTTTTTATTGGAAACTGTGGAACTGCGTGTGAAAAAAACGGCACCGTTTCAATGGATGCCGCTGTTGTTGTTTTTGCTCCTCGTCAGCACGTTTCTCTCTTGTTTTGTTGCACTTCCCGTGTTGCTTTGCTTATTTTTTCATTTTTAGCAGCGCGTCAGATTTCGCTCGACAGTTTACTTTTTTATCCGATCAAAAAAAAGAGCGAAATGAAATGAAAGCAAGCGCTTTGCTGCCTCTGACAATCAGCAGTTTTTAAAAAAGCTGTGTTGTAAAAAAGTAGGAGTTTATCATGGGACCTATTGTTTTATATGTTTGTTGTTGAACGGTTTTTTGGTTTTCGTTTCAAACCCATGAAGCGGGCGTTTTTCAAGTTCCTAAAGGTGCATTCATGAAGCAGTATTTAGTGACCGCAGCTACGCATCACTAAATGCTTCTTCATGAATGCCGCATAACTTCCAAGAGCACAAAGTGTCATTCTATTACATTGTTTATGAACAGAAATTACTTTATCTGCTAGAAATTGCAAATCGCACACAAAATCACCAACCGCATTCTAACTTTACAAATAATTATATTATCATGTTTATTCTAACCTGAACAACGACAGTAAAAAAAATTCACAACTCTTGTTGCAATTGCAATGGAACAGGTTTCGTTCTGTTGTAAGAACAAAGCGTTTTATTGACAAACTCATGCTATTTGGATTTACTGTTGGATGCGTGCGTTTCAGAACGAAAAAAGCATCGCCATCAAATGCGCTGATTAGTCCGCTGTCAGTTGTTCATGTATGATATGAGCCTATGCGCGTGTGTTTTGTGTCCTCTATATGTTTGGTTATCCAAACTTTACTCGCTTTGAAAATGACCCCGGTGGCCACGTACGCGGATGTGTTGTTATTTTAAAAGTGTTCCTCCTGATGTTACAAGTGTCTTCTGGCAGTGTATGTATTTTGCGCTTGAACTACTCTATTCATCTTGAGTGGGTTCGTTGGATGGATCACAGTTTAGCTTCTTTTTGCAGTGTGCTTTTTGGTTTCCCCATAGTTTGCTCTTTTTTGGTGTACTTATGGTTTCCTTCTGGTAATTTGGTCGGATTTTATTTTCAGAAGCATTTTTTACATACCGCCTGTGATTTGGAGGTTATATTTTTTCTTGGTAGAGTTTTCACCTCTGATCAGCGTGCGAAATGATACTACGATTATGATAACCTAAACCATGTGATCCAACTGTTCGAGCGAATCCGAACAGCCGAAAAAAACAATATCTGATTTTCATAGATACACGTTTTTATCAAAAAAACCGGACTTTTTTATTCAAAACACGTTTCATTTTTCCGTGATATACTGTCACGATCAGAACCGAATTCATTCATTCCACGGACGGTTTTCTATTGGATTGGTTTCATCATTCATGTCTGTCTGCTCTGTGCCTGTGAACAATGTCCAGTAAATTGTGCCTTTTGGCCACCACATGAAACCGGCTTACATCACGTTTGAGTGATCCAATTCACTTTGTTACGCTGGCTTCCAAACATGCCGCTTGCAACAACGCTACAAAACCCCCGCCACCCACCAGACGTTACGTGTCGAATCTAAACTGGATAGAGAGAGTGGTTAGAATGGAACGCGAATGAAACTATTACTGGCTGGTTTTGACCTGTGTTTGGAGTAGCTGGCTGTATGCGCGGTGCGCTCGATAGTGCGATAAATGTCATTATTTTTTATTCAAAACGAATGAAAATGAACAATCAGCCTTCACGTTTTTCTCTTGTTTTATAATTTATGTTTCCATGCACTGTATCATTGCGTATGTCCCCGGTGCGCAATAACACGTCACGTGCGCACCGATTCATTAGCAGGCACCTGATTGGTTGCATTTTGCATTGGGCATACTGATTGGTCTGCCCGAACGTGATGCAACCTATCAGCCTGTTGTTCACTTTCAAGATGTGAAATTCTCAAACTCAAAGTTATTCCGGAGTAACGTCTCATGCGCTTGATTGTGATTTGCACCCTCACTCGATAAGACATTGGTGAGCTTAAAAGACTCGCGGATCAGCTGAATCATGACGGGACTCTTCAGAGTCAATTAGTGTGCTACGTTCTTCAACGGTCTGTCTTCATTGGTCATATGAAAACCGTTTCATTCATTCATTATGGTAACACAAACAGACCAACCAATTATAGATATATTACTGAACAGGTTTTTATTGGTTTATACGTCCTATCAATAGAATTAGTTCAATACAGTTGTGGTAGTTTCCGTCTGTCGGGGACTGTAGGCTGTGCAGCTTCAGCACAGCTTGTACTGTTTTAATGCTTGGTTGGTCCATGATATTGATGTTCATGCTAGTTTGTTAGTAATTTTCGCTTCTACCTGAGTAATGCAAAAGGCTAAAATATCATGTTCGTAACGTCTGGCTTATTGAACCAGAGAGCTCATCAGGTCGTTTTTTATGAAAGCTTTTTTATCTGGCATACTTGGCGAACCTTTGGCGAAAGTGACCCCGATGGAATGTTGTGTATTTTTGTTGAAAATTCGCTTTTTGACGGTCCGGTCTGGTGTGATGGTGTGAATATTTCTCACTGCGATAATCTGCATAACAATGCATGTTTTCAGATACAATAATCAAAACGCAACCAAAATGCGTTACCGAATTACTAATCACGATGTATCTATCATGGATGCCACATAAAATATTGATGTCATTATTCATTGATTCAACGTGAGAGAGAAACTGAACAGGTCAAAAAAGAGCTCACTGATCCACGAAACCCGCGCAACAATGCCGCTATTTCACGATACGGGACAGCGGCGCATCACGGAATCACCGACTGACAAAATAAACATTACATAAAAATCCAGAAGAGAGAATAAAACTGATTTCCACTGGTTGACTGGTAGGCGGAAAGTCGCGTACTTTTTGCGCGAATTTCTCGCGCGATCTCGCCTGCGTGCGCGGCAGCAGCGATGCGCTTGCGAGCTCGCAAGGTGAACGGCGCGTGTATGCTGCTGCTGAGGAGGATACTTGCAACGGCCTGCGCGCTGATGACGTGCTACTTGGTCGTCTCTTCCGTCCTGTTCACATCGTCTGGCACCGGCGCAGGCACCAATCGCCACTTGCCGCCCGATCAGACGCACTCGGCCGGGCAGCAGTTGAGGCAACTGAAGTCGGTCGTTTGGGCATTTTCGCTTTTTTTGTGGACGCTTTCGTTCGGAAGTGTGGTGATAAACTCATCATTTCACACCCTCGGGCGTTTCTCTCACTTTTTCCACTTGATTCCAGTCACGACTTCAACGCTGCCTATCCGAATCAGGAGTCCGTGAATTTGACGGTCGCGAAATCCGTCGACGACGTCGCAGTTGTTGACCTTGGGTGAGGTTTTTTTCAGTTTTGAGTTTCGCCCCACTTTCGGGCAACTAGTGATTGATTGTCAAGAGAATTCCATCCGTCCACTACATACATTTGAATTTCGCGCTCACAAAATGGCAGAATGCAACACTGAAACGCAGTTTATTGCATAGCTTTCGCAGCTAATCAGCGTACCTTTCACTGTGGCCAATCAGCGTACCTCAGCTCTCACTTTAGCCAATCAGCGAGTTCCCCAAAATCACTCGATTTCGATTTGTCTTCGACCATCGCAGATACGAAGATGAGAACGCAGAGGCGGCCGCAGCTGCTCGTCCCCGCCTTGCTCCGCCGCAACTGGCGAAGTTGCCAGTTGGCGATGTGGCCGTGGATGGATCGGTGAAAGTGGCGGCCGGTCGCCGACAGACGGCTCTCAGTAGTGACGGTTATGTTGGACTTTTGTTGGCGTACATACGTGCAGTAGGATGAACGGGCACTTTTTTTGCTTGTGATCGGCTGTGAAAACATTGTGAAGCATCGGCCAAATGATGTGTGTCTCGTCTGACGTTTGTACAGCTAGGACTGTTCACGAGTCCTTGATCTTATGATAATATTAAGTGTGAAACACGGATTGGTCGTGCAGAAAATTGGCGATCCATCGAAACAATCATTTCATTTCCTGCGAATGTGACACATTGTTTTCTGCAACAGAATTCCTCTCTGTCATCGCCGCAAAGTTGCCACACATTCGACGTATGCACCGTGAATGACTTTTCAACATGTGTTTCCAGACCAAAACCCGGAAAAAGCAGCCGGCGGCGACGACGGTGACGGCGGCTCTCGATTTCATCAAGCTGTCGTGAAAATGCTCGACGAAAATTCGACCATTGTGGCCGATTCGACCGCTGTGAACAGCGAACATCGTCGCAAACTTATTGCGTCTGATACGCGGACAGACCGTCAACGAGAAGAACGCGCCAATCATCAGCGCATCGCAACACAAAACGTGACGGACGCTCGAAACAGAATGGATCTCATCACAGCAAAACAAGGTCGGACGCTTAACAGTGGTGGTGGCGGTGTTTCGCAATCGCTGGCGGAACGCGAAGCTCAGCCGCATTCACCGTTGACCGCCGCTGCCGGCGTCGTCACGAATCAAAGCAGCGTCGACCAACAATCGGCAAATGAAACCGAGCTCGTATGGACGCAGAACGATGCGCGCGCGACCAACGGCGACTCTCTGCCGCTGTGTCCGGAGCCGTCGCCGTTGCTGCGTGCGTGCGGGTTTTCCGTTTTTTTGTTATTTGTAAGTCCTTCACGGGGAATTTTACATTTATTTTGCAAATAAAAGAAAAAAAGAAAGACCCTCACGGCTTCACCACCAGTTTCCAGTATAGTCTAACCGGTCCGGTGATTTGCCGTAAAGGTGAATGGACACCACTGATTGTCCCCTGGGCCAGTGCCTTTGAGCCACGAGAATGGGACGCTGAATGGGAGGCTTATTGGAATTTTTGAGGCGCTTGTGTACCAGTGGCTGTTGGCTCGGAAAACAAAACTCTGCACAGCGACTACTTTGTTGGATGTTATGGCGCCCGATATGCCGCTGGTATGAATAACATACCCGTGCGACGGTGTAGTGGAACGTGGTGCTGGCGACTCTGCCTGCTGCCATATGTGGTAGGCACGCATTCGAGAAGATTGCGGCAATGTTCACCACATGCGGCAGATTCACATGGGGGGGGGGGGCACGTAAATGGAAACAGCAGCGACTCCACATTCACAGACATGATTCAGATGTCACCTACTTTTGACTAGTTTTTTTTACATTTTTCTTGTTCACCATCACTTTTGTCTGCAGAAGGCCGCGCCTCGCAAGCGGTGCTACTGATTCCCGGTCTGAAAGAGGCCAGCGTTGCTCGGTCGCACGGCACGATTCGCCCCGGTGGGCGGTGGCGTCCGTCGCACTGTCGACCGCGGCATAAAGTTGGTTTGAAAAAACTTGTAGTTGTCACCCTCGTGGCGTGGTGGTCGTGGTAGTGCGGTAGACTCTTGTCTGTGCGCTCGGGGGATCGAGCCCTGCGCCGAGGGGTGAGTAGGCACTTAATGACGGAAAACTCGATGGACGCCCCACTCAATGACGTTCTGTACGCTTCTCTGGGTTAGCCCTGGCTAAAAACATCGCCTAAGAACACTTTACTGACGCATGTTTGCTACTCCGTCAGTGAATACTGTTTCATGAATGCCGTTTTAGTGTTACTGAATTGAACAAATTTCCATTGCTTTCCTGTTTTTGTTTGTTTTCGGCGCGCTGATTGGCGGAATCGTTCTGCTGACGACTCTGCTCACCAGAATACACCGAATCGTGTTCAATAACTAAAATGCGTTTCTGCCGGCCTGTTGCAGATTGCAATCATCATTCCATTCCGCGACCGCCAGTCGCACTTGAACCGTCTCCTGGACTACCTGATTCCGATGCTACAACGACAACTGCTCGACTTCAGGTTCATCGTTACGGAACAGGTTGCTCGACACGTTCGGTTGTTTTTGGTAAAACGCGTAAAAATGAGCGTTTTTAACGTCCGTTTTTGCGTTGTCTGCGTCGAACTGACACCGCGCGTGCAGTGTGGAACACCATGCTTAACTAGGCGACACCGCAAAAAGCGGCATTCACGGTGTATCAGTTCGTAGCGGACAAAGCAAATCAAGCGACGTTTTGGGAACGGCTCTCTGCATTTCGACCCGGTTTACAGAGGCAGAAGAGCGATGGCCTCAATCAGTAGTGATGCGCCGCAGTCTTGCTTGACCCACTTACGTAACAAGATGAACATGATGACATCATGTTACTAATAAGATCGTGTCTGCTCTGTCGTGCACTTGTTGTTGTTCCATCCATCCATTTTATTCCGCGAAAAAGCAGGAAACTCCGATAAAACTGTATGAGCAGCATGGTTAATTTGTGAACGTTTTTCCCGGATGAACGCGTCACGCACCTTGCAGTACGGCCACGATCTGTTCAACAAGGGTCGCATCATGAACGCGGCGTTCACGGTGGCCGAGAAGCTCGCAGTGGACTGCGTCGTCTTCCACGACGTCGACATGTTCCCGCAGGACGACCGCAACTCGTACGGCTGTCCGCAAGTGCCGCGCCACATCGGCGCCTTCGTGAATTCGCTCGGCTATGAGTCCGTTGCTGTTTTTGGTTGTTTTTTGGGGTGCTTTGGCAATGAGGCTGTTTGTATTGTGTTCATGTGGAATGCGAGTGTAATAGTTTGTCTGTTTTTAAGGTGCATTCATGAAGCAGTATTTCGTGACCGCATAGCTATGTTTTAGCACAGTTATGCGTCACGAATGCCGCTTAATTGCTGGACAATATGCAGTTTTCAACAAATCTAAACAGATACAAAAGAGGTGGATGACCCATGAAGTACGGTATTTGATACCGTATTCGCTAGTCGGTCTCTCGTCACGATGTCGTACTGTAGAAGTTCTCGGTTTTTTCATAAATGACAACAATTTCGTTTCGATTTCATCGTGCCTTTCATTTTCAAATCATCTCATTCCTTCGAGGTTGAAGCAAGAACAAGATCGTGTCGAGACCGAATACGGTGAATACCGTACTCTGTGGACCGTCCGTTTTAGCAATTGACCGTAATCTTCTGAATCAAACAGACTCTGGTACGATTATCTGGTGGGCGGTGTGCTGGCACTAAACATGGCTGACTACCACAAAGTGAACGGCTTTTCGAACATGTACTGGGCGTGGGGTGGAGAGGACGACGACATGGGTACGGTACAAGACGCTAATGCGAATGCGATTGATTCTGGAATCGTTTTTTGTGTCAACTTTCACATCCCGTTTAATTATTTTTCTGCCCTGTTGTCTACCATTGAACTGTGAATCATAGACAATCGGTCGCTGATTGGTTGATTGTGATTTGGCCACACTGATTGGGTCAACCAGCTCGATGCAGCCAATCAGAATGTCAGATTCTAGTTGTAGAAATTGAATGTGTTTCCGTTTTTTAGCTGCACACGAGATTTTTCCGCCAACGCCTGTTTGAACTGGAACGGTAGCGAGAAGTGGGCACATTTTTCTCTGAGAATACAAATTAACGATAAAATGTTTCTCGAAAAAACCGCGGTGTCGTGGAAAAATGCACATTTGTTCCGACAAATCACAGCCCGACACTGCGTGTGTTCAGCGATGTTCATAAAACAGTAAAAAATCAAAAACTGTCTCTTTTTGCAGGCAAACGAATCCAAGGTGCTGGTTTCACGATTGAGCGCCCGCTGAAAGAAATCGGCGGCTTCACAATGCTGAAGCACGTGAAACGCTCGCGAACGGCGAAAAATCAAATGTATGGTTTGATTTCGAACATTTTGAGAACCATTCATAAATGTAGTATTGTAGATTTATTCGAACGTGTCGAACTTCAATGACGCCGATTTGCTTTCAAACCGCTCGTTTCTCATGCACAGACACCAGAGTTTTCAGTTCATTTCATTCCATTCGCGTGCATGTTTTCACGTGAATCGATCAGCCAAACTTGGCTGTGCAAGACTAGTGTAGCGCATGTTTCAGATCACATGACGTCATTGACGACGAGACACGTTTAAAAACTTGGCTATACTCGGATTGGCCACAGTTTTTCATTATTTGGAAGTTCCACACAATTGGTGAACGCGATTCAAAAATTCAATTTATTCATAATAATTTTTTTTTTTAATATTTGAAGCACGCCCCCACCGATTCCGGAAACCCGAAGGTACCAAACTCCGGTGGGATTGGGGAACGGACGGCTCACCATCCCGTGGAACCAATACCCTCGCCACGTGAGGGGGCAGCCTCTAAGCCCCGCTCTGTCCTGGGGGCACCAGTGATCTTAGCCCGATTTCGGTTTCGGTGGCCTGCGGTCGCTATATCCCCGCAGGGCAGCGAATCCGAAAGCTTTAGTTGAAAACGAGTGTAGTTATTAGAGTAGAGAGCTACACTGGCGGCAGTTTGTCATCCTCCGTGGGGGGGATCGAACCCGTCACCTTCTGAGTTGAAGGCGAACGTGCTAACCACCGGGCCACGGAGGCGACAACGAGTTTTTTCTCCGACAGTTTCAAACAGAAAACATTTTCCGTGATGTTTATATTCTCACCTCGAAACGTTCAAAAAAACTTTTCAGTTATGATCTGCTGGCGAACGCTGTGAAACGCGGCCCGAGCGACGGCTTGAAACAGCAACACTGGCGAATCTTGAAGGTCGGTGTTGGTCGCGCTCAGGGTATTCTGCTCAACGTTTCTGGCCGTGCGGTGCCCGCCTCGTGCTGTTTTTATGTGTTGCGAAAAATGTGTTCAAAATCATATTTTTCACGTGTGTAACACGATCAGTTTGCTGTTTACCATTATTTGTGCCCAGCTGCCACATACGGCGGTGTGACTGCAAGTCCACGTGCCTCGTCAGTCGGGCAGATCTGCCCAAAATGGCGTCAATTTCGGCACTACAATTGCGGCCCGAAGAGTAGTAATCGTTTTGACCGCCGTTCTTCGTGCCGCAATTATACGGGTCGCATTAATAGCACTGGTCTTTCTTTATGAACGTAGGGTTACCACCACGAGACGAGAGACAGTGGAAAATTTCACGTGACGAGACAAGACACGTCTGGCGGCAACGCCAAACAGAAAATAAATACCGTGTATTTTTCAAAGAGCCGAGCATTCTGAATCATCTTGAAGTCGCCGTTCTTCTTACAGGTGACGAAACGTCCCCTGTACTATCACATTTTCGTCGACGTCGGAGTTCCGCCGCAGGAATGGCGATCGGGCAGCGGCAAATGACTGGACATCGATCGAGCTTTCATTCTGGCTGAAATTTCCGCTTACCCCGGACCTGTGTGCATTCCACTGGAAGTGTTTTTTTGGAAGCAATGTGCCCAAAATTTGCCTCGTGTGAAGTTGTGGTGCATATGGAACTTGGTTGAAATATGAACACAGGCACGTTGCACGGTCCTACACGCGCACACGTGCTAGTCAACAGCAGCGGCAGTGCGTGGTGTGTACCTGCCTGTGTGTTTGTTTGTGGCTGTACAACACCACGTGTTATATTATAACTGATGTATAATGTCTTTGGGCTAGAACTTTATTCGTTTATTATTGAATTGGGGGTGGTATTTTCAGTGTTGCTCACGTGAGAGAACTTCATGACAAACAAGTTCGTGATTGTACCAGTTGAGTGATTGATTGGTAGACCGGTTGATAGACCGTTAGTAATCATCACAACGATTAATGGTGCTACACGCTTTTGATGCGTTTTTCGATAATTTATTGGTTGGTTTTCGGGTATTTTGGAACATTCTACTTGTGTTCTTTCATTCACTGTGAAATCTCGACACGCAAATCCACAAGATAACAACTTGAATGAGCGTGCATGCTGTTTTTGGAAATTAAAAGTTTTGAACCTGAATTTAAAAAAACTTTACCAGATTATCAGTTTCATCTTGAGATTTAACTTTTGTCCTCTTTCATTCATTCATCAGTTCAAAAACTCAAAATATATCGAATAAAATAATAATCAAAGCGTGCTCTATGAACTCTTTAAAAAATCTCATTACTCTACTTAAAATCGATGCTGGCGATATATATTTCGTTTTGTGCAACGGTTGGAATGTTGGTGTGCTTTTGTCTCTGTTTTACGTTTTTTGGGTCCGGTGTTGTGGTGCTTTTGGGTGTTTTTTGATCGCTTTTTTGGTATGGTATGTAATATGTTGCTCACTGTCGTTTTACGCGCTTATTGTTGGTGTCTCTGCTTGTTATATAAATTGGTCGATATATAACAGCTTTTTATGGTCTTTTATTATAGGATTCACGTTCAAAATAATGTTTTTTTCGATGGAATGGTGGAGTGTCTGAGCAGAGCAGAACTATGTACGGTGACGTTGTACAAAAAAATATATTTTTCGCAGTCGAACACACACACACACACGTGCACGAAGTTTTCTTGTCTGAAGACGGGATGCTTGTTCGTTCACACATCAGTTCACTCTGTGCTGCACAAAACACAATGCCAAACAACACTTGCGATGGTGTGTCAGCATGTTACTGTGTATGTGGATCGAGCAACAATAGGTGTGTCAAAGAATAAGTGCACGGTGTTCAGGCAAAGACTGCGCTAACGAAACGACTTTGCTTAAATTACAGGACACATACTTTTCGTTTTTGCGTGTTTCATTGTGAAGATCTGGTGATTTGAAAAACCATTTTCGGCTTGATCGTCATTTGAATACGAACTCTCATCTCTTGCCTCTGTCGAACTGTCTTGAACGTTTTGCACCATCGTTTTTTCTGTGTTTTTCATTTGCCAACGACGTGTATGTGATCTTTGTTTTTTTGTTTTCTTTCGGTTGCCACTACAAACAAACAAATAGCTGTTTCATGCTTTGTCTTGCATATACTAGCTTCAGTTTTCAGTTGCTAATGAATTTATTTACCCAGTTCGATTGTGTTGTCGTGTTTTTTGATGTGTAGTTTAGTTTTTTGTGTTGGTTGGGATGGGATTTGCTGTTGGCTTTTTCACCGAAATATTTTACAGGCAAGCTGTTTGGTTGCTGCTTTTGAATTTGTCAGCACAGCGGCCAATCAGTGTGCTGAATTTCAGTTTGTCAGAGGCACCTGCTGCAGTACGTTTTATTGTTGGGATCCGAAACGTGATTTGCGCTCTTAAATCAACCAAACTTTTTGTCGTTTTTTTAGTTCTTTGATTTAAAACTGTTTTATGGTGTGGGGGTGAGCAGTTTGGACGCTTTTTTGACAACAACGGTTATTCGCTCGAATGTACGCACTAAACTGTAATCTCATGTGGAACACAGTGTATATTTATTTTTTGTGAATCTGGCACCAGAGAGCTCATATGTTTTTGTGTTGATTTGGATGTTTTTGTTTCTGTGACACACACACGATCAAACACGAGCCCAGCGGTTTTTTGTTGCTCAATAACGATCTTTTTATTGCTTGCTGGTTTTCTTTTTTTGTCCGCGAGATTCTTGGATTTTTATTTCTGTGTACAGAGGAAAATAAAAAAAGTGATGATAAAACAAGTGATTCAAACCAGCTTTTTGGCACGATGCTTGCAGAAATAGCAACCGCATAGTTTAGGTATTCAATGTCTGCTTTGCTTTTTGCTGTTTTGACGTCTTGAATGGTTGTCGCGATTGGTTGGGGTGTACAGTCAACTCTAATTCAATTCTCAATTTATTTCAACTCAACGCTCTCGAAAGTGGTAACGACCAAGAACAGTCACAAAATTTCCTAATAATGCGCAATGACGACGGACACAAAAGATAAAAGACTGTTTCACACCGAATCAGCATTCACATTCGACCCGAGTTTTGGTTCGACTCTCTCAACTCATCACAAGACGTTTTTGACGAAGCGTCGCGAACTCGGAGTGAAAAGGGGAGACCAATGATCAAAAAAACACGCACTTTACCGTTTGAAAACCAGGTTTGCTGGTGCACTCAAAATTTCTTATCACCCAGGTCAGAAAAGTTTGACTGTTGCGCGCAAAAAAATGTCATCTGACTTGCCAAGCTGATGTCATTGTTTGTATTTACTGATTGTTCTCTTTAAAAAACGATAAAAAATCGAAGTTCATCAAAAAATCACGAGAACGCAGAGCGTGCAAAACATAAACGATGCGTAAACACGAATTTGTTTGGACGCCACATGAAAGTATTCGAAAAGATAACCGCCCGAGTCCAAACAGACTAATTAATTTTGCAAATCAAATTGCTCCGCTCAAATCGAGAAGGCTGATTGGCCCGTGGTAACGCAGAACAAACGACTGATACAGCTGTCAATAAACTGCCGGTCATATGTTTTCAGCTAAAAATTGTTTTTTATCAGCAGTTTACATCAGCTGACGTCACGGGAACACAGCGTATAAAATTGTGCAATTCGGTGACCCACTGTCACATTGGTTTACCAGTTTTTTTTTGGTAATCAAATCTGATTGTGGGGCACTTTTTCCGTGCCTCGGGCTTATTGGCTGTTCAGTTACGACAGAGAAAGTGTAACAGCGACGCAACTATGAACACCTTAGCTTTACTAATTGCCGCTGCGTTTGCGTGCGCGTCTGCTGGCCCGGTGGCCGATAGTGCTGCGCAGCTCTTTCTCCAGTTCAAAACCGATCATGGTAAACTTGTTGTCTGAAGACCGTGCACTTCGTTCAGTGCATGATTTTTAGACTGTTTGTCACGACGGACACACTCTGTTGACGTCCTAGTCTGAAGCGTGTTTGTTTGTGGCTGTACAACGGCAGACGGTACTGTGCGACTGTATATAAACCGAATGCAAAGTCTTCACATCCACACTAGCACTTTACGAATGCACACTTTGCAAACAGCGCAATGTGAACGTGCCTGTGTGTTTGTTTGCGACGGCAACTTGCGTATGTTGTCCGTTTTTGTCCGAGTGTAAATTTCCACCACTGCACTGTTTGGTCACCTCAGCAGGTGATGAATGCGCAGTCCAGTCAGCATGTCCAGTTTCTTTGATTTTACACTGTGTTTTGTTCATAGAACTCAAAATTTGCAAATGGCATCACTTTTCCCAGGCAAAACCTACAAAACACCAGAGGAAGAGGCCCAGCGGCTCAGCGTTTTCACGGACAATCTGAAGTTCATCGACGAGCACAACGCAAAGTTCCAGAAGAAGGAGGTCTCGTTTGAAGTCGGCGTCAATCAGTTCGCCGACCTGGTTGGTGTAGTAACCATAAAACTGAAATACAACGATGCTTATTGAATGCAATTTTTGTAATTTTTGATCAGTCACAATAAGTCACATTTTTTTAGCACACACAATAAAAGTGCGTTTGTTGACAAAAAAAACGTTTTTGACTGTGAAATGTTCGTTTATTCGAAGGTGCCCAATTGTTGTAACACTTTTACGTCCTAAATTTGTCAGTGCGACGGTACTGTGGAATTTACGGATACACAATACCGCACAGTCTGCATGGCTCCTTGCATGACAGCACGGACTCACCACGGTCCACCACACGGTCGCACGGGAATGATACACGCGCTTGCTGATTGGTTGTAAAGCAGTGGGATGCAACCAACCAGCGCACTGGCTGTTGCTATGTGGTTATGATTTACTTTGTGAGTGGGCGGACCACCGCTTTTTTCAATCTTAGACGGTCGACGAATACGCGAAGGCTTACCTCGGCAACCGTCTGCCACTGACAAGTAATGCCAGCCAATATCTGTCGCCAAACTTCGTCAATCTGCCCGCCAGCGTCGACTGGCGTACGCACGGCTACGTCACGCCAGTCAAGAATCAGGTCGCCAGTTTTATTACGTTTTTCGTTTCGCATTTTTGTGAATTTTTTTTGTTGATCAAAATTTGTTATTTTTTTCATTTTTTTTCAGAAGCAATGCGGCTCGTGCTGGGCGTTCTCAGCCGTAAGTTTTGTTTCTTTTTTCTAACAACACGAAGAGCAAAAAAACACGAAAAACAACACCCGTTTTCACCAGATTGCGCTCACCGTTTTTTTCTCAAAGTTTTTTCTTTGTCTTTTTTTCCACAGACCGGCTCACTCGAGGGTCAGCATTTCAAGAAGATCGGTGATCTGATCTCGTTGTCGGAGCAGAATTTAGTGGACTGCTCGTGGGATCAGGGCAACGCCGGCTGCGGCGGTGGCTGGCCGTATCAAGGCGTTCGAGTACATCAAGGAGAACGGGGGCATCGACACCGAGAACTCGTATCCGTACGAGGCGATTGTGAGTGACGCGCAGGAGTTTTGGAGGCTTTTTCGCTGGTGAAAAACTGCATCTTGGATGGTCGTAATTAATTGGTTTACCCAATGGTTTCGCTGGTGCATTTTTCGTCGAGCTATCGCTGATTGGTTGACGAGTGATTGACATCAACATATCCGGTCGGCTGCGGCCAATCAATCAGCAGCGTGTCAGAGAGATCGGCAACCAAACAATCAAGCGCGAATTTTCAATCTTCCCTACATTTCACAAAAAAAATCAACCTGCCCAACTTTCGCAAACAATTCAAGCCGCAAAACAAGTGCGACTGATGCAGGACCCAGTCGTTGTCTTTACAAGCCAGCGAACTCGGCGGCCACCGTGAGCGGCTACGTGCGTCTGCGGGGACGAATCAAGCTGCAGGCGGTCGCCGCGTTGAGCCTGATCTCCGTCGCCATCGACGCCACGCACCGCTCGTTCCAGCCGCCAGTACAAACGAGGCCCGGCCCCAACACTTTCTTCTCGACCGTTTTTTTCTGCGCAAACTTCTGCTTAGTTTTCACCTGAAGAACAAGCGTCGCACACAAACCACAGTGCAGCGCCTGTTCGCGTAAATGGCGAAATCGCCTTTCGCCGGTGCGCTCGAGAAGGGCACCTGCTCTACGCCACGGCGGACTGCATCAGCGAGAAGCCGGCTTGTTTCATCTCTCGAGAAAAATGCGCGAGATTATTTTCCTCATCAGCGCAGTTTCTTTGAGCTGCACCTTACTCGCGAGGCAGGCCACGCGTTAACCACTGACTATGGGGAGACGATGCTTCTTCCATTTTTTTCTATGCAGCATAATTTATCTTTTTCTGCCCCCGTCTCTATGTGGAACCAGTGCAGCCAGACATCGCCTCGATCACGCAGCTTGCCGCTGGCTACGACACCACCAGTGCATTGTTTGTATATTGATCGTCAAGAACAGGTGTGTTACATCGAAGTGGGATAGGACGAAGTGGGACGTAGCAGTTTTTCGACTGTGTAGCGTGGCGTAACCGAATGGCGTGGCGCCGGCAAGCAATGTTTCTGTTCATTTGGTTTTCTTCTGCTGCAGCTGGAGCGAATCGTGGGGGCAATCAAGGTTACATCTGGATGGCTCGCAACCACGAAAACATGTGCGGCATCGCGACAGACACCTCGTACCCGTTGGTTTGAAACGGCCATTTGAACGACAACGACAGCCAAAGTGCCAGAGCACGGAACAAATCATGCCTGTACAGTCGAATGATCTGCGTTTTTCCCGGAATTTTGTTGTATGTTTTAAGATGTTTTTAACGTCAGTTATTATAATCACGAATCTTTGTCTCCTGGTTTCTCTGCGAGAGATTACAATAATTTTAATCATTTCTCGTTCATTGACGAAACAGCAGAACAGAAACAAAGGAAACACGGTAAAACAAATTCGTAGAAACGCAAACAAAAAATGCCCCTCCGTACTAAC
>JASANC010002694.1:0-34223 GCA_030248135.1 Theristus sp. LFF4_11 | reverse complement strand
CGTCATTTCAGTGGACACACACGTTTGAAAAATAGGTCATACCTACCCGTGGGGTGCCAAAACTTTTTTGGGGGGTAGGGGTAAGTGGTGGGACTTTCGGTCACCTGCTAAAGGGGTGCACCGGCTGCATGGTAATCGGTTCCAGGGGGTGGTACCCCCTCCCCTCCTGCACTTTTAACGCAACAATTTTTTTAAAAATGTTACAACACAGTTATTTGTAAGAATCTTATGTTCAGCGCATATTATGCACCTCGAAAGAAAAAAATCACGATTTTTTTTAAATTATGATTTTTGAACAAAAATTTGTAGTTGGGGGTACCCACAGCCGAATCGTGAAGGGGGTGCGGGTATATTCGGGGGGGGGGTACCAGGTTTTGGGGGTGGGTGTCACGGGACCACCCATCTCTTCCACCGGGCACAATTTTGTGTTCTAATCTCTCCAGGGAGATTGTGAAAAAAGTCAGACGGGAAAAAAGGCCGACGGAAAAAAGTTCGATGTCGCGTAAAAAGACTGAAACTACGCAATGAATAATGATGAAAACTGCGAAACTGAATTAACAACTTGTGACGATTGAATTGAATTACACAAACATCTCAGCACAAGCCAGCGAGAGCATTTTGAAGTTAGAACCTTTTGTGGTTCGCCCTGTGTGTATGTACCACATTTCAAATGGCAGTCATTTGTGCAAAATTCAAAAGCTGGGGAAACTTTGTGTATTGAATATGAGCTCGATCAAATGATGCTTTCCAGAGCAAATAGCAACAGTTTGAGAAATATTGTTAAAAATCGTTGCGTTCGCATAATTTGCTTCCTTCAATCTGACATTTATTGATTGAAAAACATCAATCAACAAGGCGCCGGCTTTTGGCTACGTTTTATTTCGGCTCCATCGTTGACTAATTTTGGGTAGCTGTTGTCCGGCGATCGATTGGAGTCGTAGTTGAATAGTCCCAACGTGCGCAGCTGCTTCAAAGTGCCCGTCGCACTGTCGAGCATCGACTGTGCAATTCTGTCCGGAATTGACAAATACGAAAAGCTGCCGAACGCGACGACCATTTCCATGGACTTTGTGGGCCAATCGTGGAATCCGCGATAATGATAGATGTATGCCATCTCCGGCGAAATGCCGTAGCTGAAACATTATTATGACAAATGCGCTGAGTTTGAGCTAAGAAAAAAGTGGCAATGACGAAACAACGAACACACATGTACAGTAAGATCATCAATGTTTTAAAAGGTTCGGATGCCTAAATTGTTTCCAATTCCAAAAAGTGCGCACATTTTGTACAGCTGCATGTTGATAGTGCTTTCGATGGAGTGCACGCGCATCGCAACAATAGTCGACGGTCTTACAATGAACTTTGCAGTGTAGCCGGCTGGTGACACTGCAGACGAATTGTGATAGCGCAGTGTACTGAGGCTCTGTTCGAAGTATTGCTTTAGTCGGTTGGTTGGCACTGTGGAGAGAACCGAAACGGGCGGGTCGAACCGGTTGCGCTCAACGTATCGCTGGCGAAACCGATACGCAGCTGGGTGATACTGGATCACTTCGATGTTGTTGTTGTTTTGGTCGAGTTCTCTGCGGCACAATTGTACAATTAACACATATTTGTGTCACTATATACCTGTCACTTTTTTGAACACTGAGCTCGCGAATAAAGAAAGAGCGGGATCGACCGTAGTGTCAAGACAACATAAGCCAAATTGGGGTGCCTGAGTTCAACTAAACCTGATGCTTCGTTCTTATCATAATTCAAAGTTTTATTGCTCAGTAGTTTAGTGAAAAAAGTGACAGGTTTAAATAAACATACTCTAATTGTAAAGTGCTATAATGAGGGAGCAATTGGTTATCCCCAATTTTTTAGGTTCCACGACTATGCACGACCACAACCTTTGCAGGCGTTATGTAAAAAGAAACTGCAATTCAAAAGGTCACCGAAGTGACCTTTAGAGGACTCGAATCACGTTATCAATTTTGAATTCCCGCGTCACAGATGAAACTGTTTATCGATCTATGCGCGCATTGAGTCTCAGAACCAAAATAAAAGATTATACTGACCCTGATTGTCTGTTATTGACCTGCTCAGGTTAATTGCACTTCAAGTTTGATAAACACATGATTGTATTTTTAAATTAAAAAGTGTTTTTTAATCCATTTTTTTGGGTCGTCATATCGTTACAACCAACGAACCAATTGCAAGAAAAAAGAACAATGTTCACAAAGTTTCTTGCTACCCCAACCTCAGCAAGTCCTGAATAGTGTTGTGTCTGTGCGGTATGACGAGCTCGTCCAAGTCGACTAGTAACATGTAATCAAAACGATGCAAGCCCCTGTAAATGCAGTCGTTCACTTGCAAGTACTGACGACAAATCTTCGAACGTCCGCAGCGCGAATTCTTCTGTCCGATTTTTGGAATTTCAATGGTGTCCATGATCGCGAGCGTGTCGCCGTAATACCGCAGCACAGACCTGGCGCCCTCGTCAGCAAGATTGTGGATGTACACGAAGAAATAGTGCGCGCCGATGGTACGGTAGAATTCGACGAACTCAATGAGCGACAGCCACTTGGGGGCGGCGCCCCAGAGCGGAGCAATGCACACTGCTAAACTTTCGTTGTTTGGGGGCTCTGAGTACAGTGAAACAAGCCTGTAGAAAAGAAAACAGTCGGAACAAAGGATGATCGCGTTTAGCGCACAATGGTTGGTCACCTTGTTGCTGTTTCACTGCCCAAAATTTACAGCGTGGGCCAGAAGTAATGGATCACGTTTTGATTGCCTTATAACTCTTCAATCGCTTTGTCATTTATTTTAAAATTTGAAACTCACGTATGCAAAGGCCTAGCTGAGTACTGTGGAAAATTTCACCCCAATAAACCAAAATCCACATTTAGCGAAAGGAAACGAAAGAAAAACCGGTTTTATGGACTTTTTGAACTTTTTGAAAGACAAATCAGTAATAACCTCGCGGCGGCACTGATATCGAGATTGCCCTCAACAGGAACAGCGTTCGCGCGCGCGCCTGTTTTATTGCGGTGATCGCGACGAACGACGGCGCGACGGAGCTGCCGTTGGTGACGCCACAGTGCACCAAGTGTTGTCCGACGCCGTGTCGCGTGCGCGTGACCGTGATCGCGATCCGGTGCGCGCGTTCGTCGTAAAAATGGCAGTAAATCGGCGTGCCCACTTGCAGACCGGCCGACTGAACGACCACGGTTGTCCGATTGAATCGCCAGTCAAAGTAGGCCCATTGCGCGTCCAATGGCCCGTTGTCCCATTCGAGACACAACTCGGCGTCCGTCACATTCGCGACGTCGCTCGTTGTCGTGTTGCTGCGTGCCATCTGTTTTTTTTGTGGCTGGAATCATCAACGGCAAGACAAGCAGCCATAAAAAACAAAAACTCACATCGTTCAGTGCGACCACGCTGCGTTGTTGTTGCTCCGTATTGACACTTTCCAACGTTTGCAGGTATTCTTTGCTGTAAACGACGACATAGATGAGAACAAACAATAGGAACAATTTCGCAATCCAGTGGCTGCTGCCTTTGACAAACACTGCCGCATGAAGTCGCATTCCGATTAGACATTTCATCGATTTTCGTCCAGCAATGCAAACGAGTTAATATTGTATCGAAGCAAGATATCTGCTTGACACAAAATTACAAACATGAAACATGAATGTTTGGCTGCATGGTCTGCACAGCCAATGTCACACACAACAATTACACTGTGCACAATGAAAAGTTTCTTTCTTGACTCAATGATTATGCGTGTAATCATCACCACAGTGACAGCAATTCTGCAAAACGGAGGTCAAAACACAATTGTTCCACGCAGACACAGTTTTTATATGAAGCCAAAATTTAAAAAAAATCCATTGTCTGCACAAGGCACAAATACACTGTACAGGGTGATCAAATAAAAAGCGTCGAAAAAACGAAATAAATAAACTGAATAAACACTATGAGTTGAAACTTACGTCAATAGAGGAACTTGCACTGCGATTTACTGTGTCAAAATTACAGCTAAAACGGTCAGCGCTATTAGTCAGAGTCACAACGGCAGACAAACAATTGACACCTTGATTTGGCGCGTGTGACGCGCATGCAACATCAGTCAACCGGACAAAAGTTGTGCTCTGCAAGTGAAAACGAATCCATTTTCTTTAATTATTGAGCATTTCAAAGCATAATTTAGCTGTTTGGTTGCAAATTAAACAATCAACACAGTTATAAGTGCTTTGGTGACTGAATCATGTTAGCATATGATCGACAGCAGCACAATCAAGCATAGCTGGCTGAAATTAACTGTCTTGGGGAAAGGGGGAACGGTCGGGAGGGATGACGGGGTACGAGGGTTGCCGACTTAGCTATGAAACGGGAATTTTTAAACACAGAGAAACAATTAAGAACGGACCTGTTTTACTGTTGAAAATGCTTTTTTTCCTCTTTGAAATAAACAAACTTTCAATAAAACACAATTTTCGCTCTAATACAGGATGAGCCAAAAAAGGTTCCAAATTCAGATTGCGCTCACTGGCTTGTGCTGAGATGTTTCGAGCTGAAAATTGGAACACTATTAGAACACTTTGGAAAGTTTTTCTGACCAATTTTTTTCAGGATCTGTCTATTGCCCCTATCACTCGACAACCCGAGTGTTTATAACACAAAAAAGGATGAAAAAACAACACGCACATAGTAGCTTGGAAATACCGAACGGCGAACGCCCATGCCCAATGCCCAATTCAATCGCATTTGAGCACTCTACAGTCTATCTCGCTAATATATGCAACTCGCTGATTGGTCGGCTCCTCACGCTCCGCACCCTTGGGAACGGGATTCAGAAAAAATCATGTTTTTCATTGTTCAACGGTTTGTTTTCATTTATTTCATGCCGAAAAAACATTCTAAATAAAAAAAACTACCAAATTCCAAAAATTTGCATTGGTCACAATGTCAAAAAAATGTCTTTTTTGGTTGATTGACTGCGACGACGTCGTCTATGGTTTTTGGTTCAGTTTTTGCCTTTAGGCATGAAAAGAGCGTGCCTAGGGTTGTTAAACAAAAATGAAATTTTTTTTAAAAAAAAGTGATTAAAAAAAACGCCGATTTAAAAAAAAAAAAAATTCGAAAAATTTTCTTCTAATATGCTCTGAAAACCTCAATTTTGGCACAATTTTTCGAAAGTTCAACAAAAATTTTCTTTGATTATACCTCGTAAAACCTTTAGCAGTCGATTTTGGGCCGTTTTACCGACTGATTTTAGGCTTCGACAACATCTGCGATGAAGTTTTTGAGCGTCCCAAAGCTTAGCCTACCATTTCCGATGCAGATAAGGTGACGATTCGCCTCGCAGAGCGTCCGATTGTGCTCGCTGCTCCGTTTGCAAGCGCTACGTTGTCTGGTTGCTGCTTCGTGTCGTGTCGTCGCGACACTATCAGAAGAATTGATCGAATTTCAAGGCGGTATGTTTGTCTTCACTTTAGCATTAGCTTAGCTGGGGACAATTAGTGACGTTTTGGAGGTCAAAACACAAGAAGAGGCATGGTGACGGTTTGGAAAAGGGGTAATTGAGGTCACCAAAACAAAATCTGCAAAGTTCCGCCATACGGGAGTCATTCGGGAGGCGCTTGCATATCATATGTGGTTCTTCGGACTCCCTGATTGATTTAGCACAACTTTGATTTTTGAAATTAAAAAAAAAAAAAATTTTTTTTAAAAACAAAAATGACGATTTTTGTTTTTTTTAACAACCCTAAGCGTGCCGCCGCTGGCCGCTACTGTGTGTCCGAAGCACAGAGAAGAAGAACGCAGCAGGTGACAGTATTTATTGACAATGTGAACAATCTTTGAACAACAATGAATGGACATGGCGCACGGCGCACCCAATGAATCAATTGTTAAAAGCGGGATGAAAACCGTCGAAATCGTTGGAAGCAAGTTTTGTTATTTTGTTTGTTTGTTTTAAATTTGTTTTGAACACGCAGCAGCGGCCAGCGGTATTTTTGAAAGCAAAAATTCTCGACGACGTCGTCGCCGTCAATCAACCAAAAAAACTTCAGTTTACTAATTTTTTACCAATTCAAACGTTTGGAATTTTGTAGTTTTTGATTTAGAATTTTTTCGGCATGAAAAAAAATGAAAACAAACCGCTGAACAACAAAAAAACATGATATTTTCTGAATCCCGTTCCCAGGGGTGCGGAGCGTGAGGAGCCGACCAATCAGCGAGTTGCATATATTAGCGAGATAGACTGTATAACTCTGATGTTTCACTTCGAGTGTGAGTGTGCGTAAACGGTTCTGCTTAGAACAGAAGCAAATTGTTTTTCTTTTTTTCAATTCCAGCAAATTTTCCCCGCAAAACAAAACAACCCCCTGCTTTTGGTTTTATTTAACTCTTTTTCTCACTCTGTTTAAAACTTTGAACACCAAGTTTTTAGATACAAACTTTTGAACATGAATCGCTTTTCGTTCAAAAATGCCGATCCAGTTCCCGGAGGCAGTGACAGCGGGTTAGTCTGGTCAGCGTCAGAGGAGGCTTTTTTGTTTTGACGGGTTTTTGCAATTTTCTTGTGCTTGGGGACAATGTTCAGCGGTGGTACTCGCCCGCGCTTCATTTACCAATTTAGTCAGATCTGAGAAAAAATAGCTTTGTTCATTCATTATCTGAACGAATCATTTGAATCTGTTTCGTTTTTTTTTGTTTCAGGTTTCCAACAAGCTCATCCAATCGAAACCAAGCACCGTCCAGTACGGCTTGTTTTCAATGTGGCAAAGAGGGTCATTTTGCGCGCGAATGTCCGTTCGAATCACAGCGACCGTCGATGGGCGCCAACAACGACAGCCGTGCTACGCCAGGCAACGCGACCGGCAGCAGTGACGGCGCTCGGTGCAGCAACTGCGGTGTCGCAGGTCACCATTGCTCATTGCATTGAGAACTGTTGTTGATGTTTTGCGTGGTTTCCACTGCAAATCGCTGCAATTTCTGCGCTGTTTGTTAGGCCACTCGTCCGACAGATGCAGTTTCCATCTCGGCAGTTTGGGCGGTGCTGCGCGGTCGGGCGCTCGAGTCGCCACCACCGGTCAGCCGCAGCGTGTCGCCTCAACAGCAACAGGTAATTCATTGATGATAAACCATTTGCACTGGTGCAGCTGTTATTTGTGAATGCAGGTTGCGAAATTTGATTTCACTTTCTCAGTACAGTATTTCTGTATCATATATATAATTTCCGACATTGGTTGAACTAGCAAATTGACCCGTGCCTACGGCACGGTTAGCTGATAAATACAACTATTATTTTTGAGTTGGTTTTTCCCTTTTGACCTTGCCCACGACGCGGACTCAAAATCCGCAACCTTTTTAATCAGCAACAAACAACTGCAATTCCCTATTAAAGTATCAAAATCAATTCTCGCATTTATTAGCTTTTCAATGTCGCTTATTTGTCCTTTCATTCTTTGCTAATCAGTTGCATTCCACTGTCCTTCCCGTTTGAAGTATCAAAAAAACAATCTCCTTTGATCAGCAACAATTAACAGCCATTCCCGCTTAAAGTTTTAAAATTAATCTTGTTTGGTTAGCTTTTCAATGTCGTCACATGTTGTTCAATCGCCATTCCTGTTAAAAAAATTATAAAAAAACAATGTCGTTTGGTTAACAACAATTAACTGATACCGGTTTAAGTTTTTGTTTCAGTTTAAAATACAGGTTTAAGAAAAGCAATCTGCTTCAGTCAGCTGTCATTTCTGAATAGGCAACACTGTTCTAAATACCCACTGGAAAGCACCCGCTTTTGACTTGGTAATGGTTTTTTACCCGCTTACCCTAACCTAAGCCAGGCCTTTTAGAGTGTAAATGTCAAAAAGGCAACACTTCTGAACAATTGTTGCAAAACGGCAACTTTCGTTTTGATAAGTTTCTTCTTTTTCCCGCTTACTCTAACCTAAGCTAAGCCTTTTAAAGTTTAAATGGCGAAAAATGCAAAACTTTTCTGAATATTCGCTGCAAAACGGCCACTTTTGTGTGGTATGTTTACTACTCTTACCTTTAACCCTAACCTTAGCCAAGGATTTTTGATAGAATTGAAATGACAAAACAGCAACATTTTACTGAATACCCGTAGCAAAGCTCACCTAAGCCAAGCCTTTTAAAGTTTAAATGACGAAAAATGCAAAACTTTTCTGAATATTCGCTGCAAAACAGCCACTTTTGTGTGGTATGTTTACTGCTCTTATTTTTAACCCTAACCTTAGCCAAGGATTTTTGATAGAATGGAAATGACAAAACAGCAACATTTTGCTGAATATCCGTAGCAAAGATCCCGCTTTTGTTTTGAATGTTTACTTCTTTTCCCCGCTTACTCTAACCTAAGCCAGTTCTTTTTGATCGAGTGCAACAAAAAGCAACTCGTTTCTGAGTACCCATTGTGTAAAACGGTCGCTTTTGTTTTGTTATGTAGCTTTTCTATCCTACATGTAAGTGATGCATTTTCTATGATAAAAAAACAAATGAAGGAAAAAGCAACGATTTTCTACATACTGAACACCCGTAGCAAAGCTCCCGCTTTTGTTTTGAATGTTTACTTCTTTTCCCCGCTTACCCTAACCTAAGACAGTTCTTTTTGATCGAGTGCAACAAAAAGCAACACGTTTCTGAGTACCCATTGTGTAAAACGGTCGCTTTTGTTTTGTTATGTAGCTTTTCTATCCTAAGTGACGCATTTTCTATGATAAAAAACAAATGAAGGAAAAAGCAACGATTTTCTAAATACTCGTTGTAAACACCGGCTTTATAAAAAGTCTACCTTGCGAAAAGAGCGATCAACTTGCAAGCGATTGTTAAAAAAACTCCATCGTCTACAATGGAGTCCTTGCAATTCTTACGATTGTCTCGCTTGTTTGTTGTCGCTCTTGAACAAAAGGCATCATGATGACTAACGTCATGTGGAATGACGATTTGAACTTTGCGTTGTCATTAGAAAATGGAGTATGAGTATTCAGCTGATGATGACTTAAATAGCAAAATTGGCTCAAACTTGTAAATTTTAATAGCCAATCAACGTAGCGGAACGGACCTGACTTACTTACATACACAGTTACTATCTTAGTATTATAGATGGTAGCCACGTGTAATGCATGCCTTTTCGTGCGGATGTTGGCGGCGGAGTCTGACATCATGCATCCACGTGGTCTCCAACCAATCTGCTGATTCATTGCACATGACGCGTTTGCAGGTGACGCTCCGTGTCACTCCACCAGCCGTGTGCCACGCTCAACGCACGTGCCTGCGGTCGTCGACGAACACGAGCTGTTCCATCGCAACATCGCGCCCGGACCACGCTTGGACGAGCTGCTGGCGGCCGAGCTGACGTCGGAGACTGACCAGTCGATCGCTGAACGCGACACGGCGGCCGGCGCCGCGCACTGTCGTCGATTGATCTCGTAAGCGTCTGGTCGCCTTCGCGTTGTCTGCCGCGTTTGAAAGCGCGCATGATTTCGTTGCCGCTTTTTCTATGAACGCTTTCCGCTGACTTTTCCCGGTTTTGTTTTCTGCAGAAGTTTCGCCGATGCCGGTCTGCATCCGCGTCTGCTGGCGAACCTGAGCAACTCCGGTTACCGTCGACCGATTGGCATCCAGCGAGGCGCCATTCCGGCGATCGTTGGCGGACTCGACTGCCTGGCGACGGCGCCGACCGGCTCTGGCAAGACGGTTCGCTGCATGGTTTATTTATTGATTGATGCCAATTGATCCGGTTTTGAAACGCAGAGCACCGTCATACCAGCTGATTTGTGTTTGTTTTTGTTTCATCTCTTTCATTGTTTGCATGTTTGCATCGCAGCTGGCCTTCATGCTGCCCATCCTGCATCGGATCGTCACCAACGGCGAACAGCAGCAGTCGTCCGAGAGTCTGGCCGCCTCGATGGCCGTCGCAGCGGCGCGCGCTCGTCCCGTGGCGCTGGTGCTCTGTCCCACGCGCGAGCTCGCCATACAGGTGCACGACTATACGCGCAAGATCAGCTTCGGTCGGTGAGGATTTTTTTCGTTCACAACAAGCTACCTAGACTCGAGTCGAGTGGTGGCTTTTTTCGCGATCTGATTGTAGTGCACTGGTGATCGCGTTGCAATTCGAAATCTCAGTTTTTTTGGTGCGACTCAGTGCGCGCAATAGAGAGAAATCAGTTGTATGCTTGACGCGGCAATTCAAAATTGACTGAAGTGAACCGCGTCTCCGAAACACGCGGATACCCCAGAGTAACTTCAGCAACTTTGAATCAACCGCATCACGCATGCGAAGAAGCTAATTTCGTTTCAACGTCTGTGAATTGTAATCGCATTATCGAGTCGCATCGCAGAACGATGATCCGTAAACGAAAGTTGTATTGAAAGACGACCGCAGAACGAGCCCGATGTTGTTGCCGTGTCGCGCAGGTCTTCCGATCAACGTCTCTGTGGTCTACGGCGGCACGAGCACCGAGCACAGTCAAAATGAGATTCTGTCTCGGTCGCCAACTGTCGTCGTCGGCACCACCGGTCGTCTGATGGATTTTGTGCGACGCGGCGTGGTACGATTCGTTCGCCCTTTTTAGATTTTATTGCAGTTGTTCTTTCCCGGGGGTGGTGCTTCAGATAGAACAAGTCGACAAGAATGTCATGAGATTTGATTGGATCGGTCAGCCTTGTGTGACTAACCGCATAACAGCGCATTAAAATGTTTTGCTGCAGATGAGTTTCGAACGACTGAAGTATTTCGTCTTGGACGAGGGCGATCGAATGCTCGAGCACGGGTTTGAGCCTGACATTCGCTACATCGCCCAACATTCGTCGATGCCGCCACGAGACGCCCGACAAACTGTGAGACTGCCCGTTTTCCTGCCAGCCGTCACAAACTCAAATTGATTCGCTCTATTCGATTAGTGGCATTTATTATCGCCCCGCCCTTTTTTTGCATTTTCATTCTCATTATTATCATTATCATTCATTTTTCATTATCATTCATTTTGCCAATTACTATCGCGTGCATTTTCCGCACCAGGTTATGGTGTCGGCAACATTTCCGCCAGAGCTGCAGCAGATTGCGCACGATTTTCTCCGAGAGCGCGAGTTCGTCTTTCTGAAATGTGGCAAAACGGGCATCGCCAATAAGAGCATTAATCAGACGTTCTATCAGGTTAGCACTGAGCACTCGGGGCCGGCGTCGTTTCAGTGACATTCTTGCAGTTTTTTGCTCGTTTAACTTGGATCGAACGTTTTTCCTTGTAGCTGACACATCCGCAAAAGGCGACAAAACTGATCGAATTACTGAGACGCGAATATGAGGCAGCCAAGGAGACTGCTGAGACACGCAAATATGACAATCCAGCCACAGGTACGGTTTTTTATTGTTTTGTAAAATTTCAAGTTTTGAATGAAAAAGCTAGTGGTTTTTATTCTTTATGGTTGTTTCAAGCAGCTACTTACAGTCGAACTCTAAATTGTAGGCAATCAGCTGATAGGTTGAATGGTTGGTGATCACGTGCTGCACATGTGTTGCTGTGCGTGGAGGTGGCGTTTGTCTCGCACACACGACATGCGTCACGTGATCACCAGACACCAACCAATCAGTTGATTGATTACAATTTAGAGGTTTGCCGACAATTTGCCTCACCAGTGGAGTTGAGCTTGTTCATTCAGGTGACCAGGAGACGCGCCTGTTCTACACGCATAAAACGTTGATCTTCGTCGAGCGCAAACGCACGGCCGACTATCTCGGCTCGTTCATCTCACAGAACGAGATTCCATCCGTTACCATTCATGGGTATATAATATCAATTTTTTAAGTTCTGCGACTGAATGCGTGTGCAGACGTCGAAAAGAAACTAGTTTTAATCTTTATGTGGCAATTCAAACAAAGTCGCCGAAGTGACTCGGCTGTATGAAGGGGACTTGGATCACTTTGCCAATTTGCGTCATTCGTGAAACTGTTTCTATCTATGCGCGCACTGAGTTGCAAGACCAAAATAAAACATCATATATGCTTTGAAGTTGTTCTGATCGAAGCAACTGGCGAAAAATGTTTTGCGAATTGCGTTGCAGCGATCGCGACCAGTCGCAACGTGAGATGGCGACGAGCATGTTCCGCTCGGGCGCATACCCGGTGCTGGTCGCTAGCGCCGTCTTGGCACGCGGCATCGACATCGAGGGCATCGACTGCGTACGTGACGCTGTGCTCTTTTTTACGCTGTCTATATTTTGTCCAGTTCTGCGTGCGAATCAATAGGAAATCAGGTCCATATGTTATGCTTGACGCGGCAATTCAAAATTGACCGATTTACTCTTTTGGTCTGCTGTATCTTAGCTTAGCGCTTCGTAGTTTAGAACTGCGGTGTCGAGCATGAAACTGATTTTCTGCCCATGCGTCCATTGAGTGCCAGAATATCAGTATGGGATGACTTCTCAAGCACTGTGTACCCCACCGTTACATCAAACTCGAACTAAGCGAACCGAGCAACTTCGTGTTGTGCGTTGATTCAGGTGATCAACTTCGACCTGCCCAACTCCATCGACGACTACGTGCATCGCATCGGGCGCACAGGACGCGTCGGCAACCAAGGCTGCGCCATTTCGTTCTTCGATCCGAGCATTGATTGCGCGTTGGTGCCGATGCTCGTCAAGGTCAGCGGTGACCGCGTTTGTTTTACTTCGTGCCCTAAAAATCATTTTCGCTTTTCTCACACCATGAAAAGACGTCATTTATGTTAACAGACTGCAGTTTTTTTTGTCAGATGAAAACTTGCGAATTTTTACAAAAGCACTCGGTCAGCGGTGGTGGTGCATTTTTTCTTGTCTTTACTTTTAGATGTTGAACGACGTCAACCAGCCGGTGCCGGCATTCCTCGAGCAATACGCCCAACGTGCCGCGCAGCTGCAGCCGTCTGAGAATGACGCCGGCTTCCATTGTTCCGATTCGCAAAATAACCCAAATATTGTTAGTTTCGAAAATGTTTATTTTTCTTTTGGTGGAACGAATTTTTTTAGATTCTGCTACTGAATGCGTGTGCAGACGTAGAAAGGAAACTTGTTTCAATCTTTATGTGGCAATTCCAAGTCGCCTGAGTGACTCGGCTGTATTTAAGGGACTCGGATCGCTTTACCAATTTTGAATTACCGCGTCATGCAGGAAACTGTTTACCTTTCTATGCGCGCATTGAGTCAGGGGCCACAATAAATGATCATACATTGAGTAACGGTTTTCAGCAAAACACCTCAGAAACAAACGGAACGGTGGATGATTTGTTGACGTTCTAAATTGAGTTCCTGGATTGCTTCTGCGCGGAAAATTGAATGAAACTTTTGGTGCTGAAAACCTATGTTTAAAAAATCAAAATGATACGGGTCACACGGATTCTTCTGCCAATTTTTCGTACAGCTTCTTAATCTGTGTTTTTCTTGTTTCTGAATGTGAGTTTAGCATCTGATTAAGCTGGGAAATGGTATCGCTTTGTTTTGTTGAGATTTTAGCATTTTTTCAGCTGCAGTATCTTGTTTTAGTTTCGCTTCCTTGGGTTTCGTGCTTTGAATTGCGTTGATTTGAGTAGTTTTCTTTCACATGACTGGCTGGTTTAACAATGGTTCTTATTTTTGCGAGAGATGTACAGTTTATATTTTATGCTAGAACTCCGAACTAAATTCTTGCACAAATGCAGCTATCGGAATTCATCGCTTATCTTCTTTGCTTGAGAGCTAATTTACACATTTTCTAAGCTCATTCATTGAAGAATAAATAAAAATAAAAGGGAACAGTAATCGAGTTACATGGCAGACACGGAATACCCCCCACCCCACCAATTTTGCCCACTGTCTGTATTCGCTTGAAAATCTTTTCAGAACGTCATAAGCTTCGTGCTGTGAAGCACTGCGTAAGTGTACTAGGTATTGGAAATAATATTATCCAGTTTCGTACCATTCACGTGTTCCAGCGATTTGTCGTAGTGGCACGAATTCATGCTGACGACAAAGTTACGGTAAATATTTCGGAGTGGTTATTGCTACCATGCATTGTTGGCTGGAACCATGTGAATGGGAACCGGGCCGTGCGAAACGAATACTGATTGAAGAATAATACGTAAGCCATGTTGTTATACTCATAAATGGCTTAAAAACGTCGAATACAAATAACTTCTCGAATTGATGTCGGCAAACATCAGTGACTTCAATGCGTTGTGTGTTTCGCTCACACACACAACATTCACAAGAAAAGTCTCATTAGCTCATAACGCGATAAAACCGAGCTTGTGTGTGTGCAGAACGAGCGCCGACAAGTGGCCAGCGCAATATTCTGCAGCATTGCGTCAGGGGCGATAGCGGCATTATGTGCGTCGTGCATGTTTCTGTTTCAAGGGTCGTCAAACCAAACGCTAGTTTTTGGTTGATTATGAACGTTGAAAACGGCGAGAGACAGAGAACGAAACTGTGTGGTTAGCACTGTGTGCAGGCGGGTGCGCTCAGCAGCAATGCTTGCGACAGTGTCGGTGTATATATTGTATATATTTCAGCAGCCGATAATATCACACGCACTGCGATCTGGGAAGTGTCCCTGAAACCTGTGCTTCTTGCGCGCTCGTATACGCTTTTCCTCGTGTGCTCACCTCTCGTCTCAGTTGTGCGTCTGCATTCAGTTCGGCTGCTGTTCCGACACACGCACGCTTTTGTGCCTGACTGGTCTGCTTTTGCTGTCGCGTGAAGCGGCTTTCTCCCGTTGTATAGGTACCGTCGTTTTTCGTTGCGTTCCGTTGTCAGCACAGCACGCACATCAATCTAATGAGCATTGAGCATGCGCACTGTTGCATGTGCACACATACACACGCTCGTTCGCTCTCGCTCTCTCGTCTGATTGCTTGCTAAACTTTTTTCTGAACATTTTTGTCAAGACTTGCAATGAAAAGTGAAATCTGTTTTGGAGATTAATGGATTCACTGGAAATAGCATAAGCGACCAGCGGTTGTCCCGTTTAAACAATTTTTTCAGACAGTTTCTTCAAGGACTGAAGCACTAATAATGCCGCCAGAACTGACACAATGCAATCAGTATACACGCGTATATAGCGGTCCCCAGTTGATTGAACGAGCCCATGCACAATTTTAATTTATGCAGTTCATTTGTCAGCCGGGTCGCTTGCATTTCGGTCGCTGCAGTTTCACATATTTTGCCGTATTTTACTGACGTTTTGTGTGTATGGCGCTTTTTGTTTGTATAAAACATGAAACCATCGATAGCGCACACGTTCAACGCCACGACGGCAGTTTACTGTTTTGTGCCTCTTTTTTACTGCTTTTGTGCCCAGTCAGTCGCTTTTGAGTCTGTGAAAAACGATGGAACGAGTGTATCATCAACTCATGCATTCCGTGGTTTTTGTAGTCTTGAGTTTTCTTGTTATCCAATAGAATTTGGCTCACGCCTGTAGCAACACGGTTCGAAAAAAAGTGGCTTAGATTTTTCAAAATTCAAGTTTCTTTCCAAGATCAGGATCAAAAAGCTGAAATCGCAACTAAATAGTGCAAACCGACCAAAGCTTTGAGCGAATGAGCCAATTACGGACAGCGGCATGTGTTTGCGTCGCTTGGCTGACGGTTGCCATCAGAACGACGAAGCCACTGACGAAATCAGCAACGACCACCATTGGACCAAATCATGTCAGCCGATTGTTTGATTGTCGTGTACGTTTGACGTTTTCGTTTTTTTTTTCAGGGATTTTTGCTTTATCGGTTCGATTCCAAAATGTAATCACGTTGCGTTTCATTTTGCAGCAGGTGCCGACGGATGGGACTGCCACTGGACGCAAGGGTGTGCTGTCCGTGCTGATGGCCAACTATTCTCGGTCAGTGATCGTTGCCATGCTGGCGCTTTATAAGGCACTGCGATGTTTTCCAGGAAAATTGCCAACAAATCTGACAAAAATTAGGGGACAAATCACAAGTTTACTCGTAAAATTCAGGTGTAAACTTCTGCTTTTGAGCGACATGCCACATTGATTCCATTTCCATGTATTATGTTGTGTGTGGTATTGTATTCCTGATGTGCCCTGAAATGAAAACCAAACAGACCGTACATACATGCACGCAGCACGCTGATCCCGAATCCACCGGTGATGGTGTCGGTGCAGCTGATCATCCAGGACATCTCGAGCATCGACGACGCCACGAACAGCTTCCAAATCGACTATTGGATCTCGTCCGTCTGGATGGATGAACGCTTCAACTTCACGCACCTGACGCCGTGCCGCCAGAATCTGTCGCTCGATTACGACATTGAGCCGCAGATCTGGAAGCCGAACGTGTGCATCGTGAACAGCAAGAAGACGACCGTGCACGAGAGTCCGAACAAGAACATCCTGCTTGTCATCCACCAGAATGGGACTGTGCTGCTCAGCTACAGGGTGCGCAGTGTCGGTCGGTTCGCGCGATTCATGCGTTCACATTTTTGTTTTCGTTTTGGCCACTTCACCACACAACAACTTGAGCGCGACTTTATTAGCGAACCCAAATCAAATCAACCAATCGCCAGTTTCTTTTTACCATTTTTTCTTCAGCGCCCTGCAAAATGGATCTGACCACGTTTCCACTGGACCACCAAACGTGCAATCTAATGCTCGAGTCGTATTCGTACAACACGGCTGAAGTACGACTGAAGTGGTCGTCGGAGGAAGACGGCGTGAAGATACAGGACGACCAGGAACTGCATTTGGCCGATTTCATGCTCGTCAACAAGTCCGTGCATCTGAAGTCGTGGAACTACACCGCCGGCGACTGGCATCAGCTCGTCGCCACGTTCACCTTTCGTCGGCTGTTCGGCTTCTATCTGCTGCAAGTCTACTTGCCGACCTATATCAGCATGTGAGAGTGTTCATATTCTTCTTCAGCTCGTGTCCATGTTTTTCAACTTGCATTCAGTGGCTTCACTGTCGCAGTTTTTTTTCAGCTGCATTTCCTGGATCGCGTTCTGGGTGGACACTCGAGCGTTGCCGGCGCGCATGACGCTCGGCATGAGCTCGTTGATGGCGCTCGTGTTCCAGGTGACGGTCGTTGTTTGGTCTTGGAAAAATCAAGCTCAATCGCTTATGTTTTCTTTTTGAAAAATAACCCATTAATTTTCAGTTGTTTGTTCATGAACTATGAAGCTCAATAATTTATTGCAACTAGTGCAAGCACTGTTTCCTGCGGTTTCGCCTGGTAAGCGTATACCGCGGGCCGCCGGGCTCGTCATACGACAAGGCCCGGGCTGCACAGCCCAACAATCACGTTTTCTTGCCGATTTTCAAAAAAAACCGCCCAAACGTTCAGTTCGGCAACGTCGCCAACAACCTGCCCCGTGTCTCGTACGTGAAAGCGCTGGACGTGTGGATGTTCTCGTGCGTCGGCTTCATCTTCCTGACGTTGTTGGAGCTCGCCATTGTCGCCTTCAACGACATGATCGTCGATCGCAAGGCGCGCGAGATGCGCCACCGGCGTCGCCGCATGTTGGACACGGCGAAACGCAGTCAGAATCAGGCCGCCGAACGAATGGCGCGTCTCAGCACGGCGCAGAATCACGATCTGACGCTCGAGGAGGAGGTCGAGGCGAGACGCACACGCATGTTGACGGGTGTTGCTGAGACCATGGAGAAGTCGCGCGTCGGCAAACGGATCGACCAAGTGTCCAGTGTGCTGTTTCCGTTGGTGAGTTAAAAAAGACATCATTCGTGCACGAACACCACGGTTGTTGAGATTGAGATTTGATTCGTTGCGAAACTGTCTTTAATTTTGGTTGTTTGCTGTTTTCTCGTTGTTTTTCTGTGTCACCCACCGGTGTCTTGCGCTCACTCCCTGAGTGGTTTTTCCATCGGACTGTAGAACCTTTCAAAGTCTCTTCGTATGTGGCATTAGCTGTTGAACAAGGCTCACTGATCTCGGGTTTCACCCGCACACGAAGGAACTGAGGCTAAGCCACATACGCGCACAAAATACGTGCATGTTTTGCAAGTACGATGATGGTCTTGGATGGAACGTGTGCTGTATTATACCCATTATGCTCTAATTGCGCACCTGTCTGTGTGATCTTCAAGGTTTATCGATCTTTTTAAGAATGCATACAACTCAACATTTTAGCATGAAAGATAACCATACACGACCGATAATCTGTGAATAATCTGCTAGCTACAATTTAGTGCTATTGGAAAAATGTCTTGAAGATGTACGTATGTATTTTACAGAGTTTCGCAGTGTTCAACGCGTGGTACTGGCGTCACTATCGATATCGCTACTGATTGGCTGGTGTGTACCGCAAAGGCAGACTGTTCTCCTTACGGCAAAAAAGCAATATTTGAACAGCAACATAACGAAGATTCGTTCTTTCTGACCGAATATACAGTGTTACATACCTCTGGCACATATCTGAGTAATGTCAGTAATTTTGTCTGCGAAAACTTAGTTGAACCCTATTTTTTATCAAAACACTTTTTACGTTGGCTGTGCGAGAATTTGTTCTCTTCTAGAAGTACCAATTTCCATAAATTGTTTGATGAATGCGTGATCATTTGTAAAAAAAGTCTAAAAGGTGTATATAAAAATTTGCCCAGATAAAGTATTAGGTACAAGTCAGTTTTTGAGGACGAAAACACGCTAAAAAAACAGTTCTATCAAACTCGTGCATACAGACCGTCCTATCAATCAAAATCCTGTTTCGACTATGATAGATTATCTTTTTTATTACAAAGGTATTATCTTTCATTTTGGTCCCGGTTCTCTATGCCTTTGCACACAGGGATAGGAAAAACGTTTCAAGAATCCGCGGGAATTCAAAATTGGGTTACGGTAGCTGACGAAAGACGTCGGATGACGTCATGCGTCTGGTTTGGTGTCTGGCTTTTCCCCAACGCGTGAAACTTTTGTGCACGCGGTCTTCCTGTAACGATAATAAGCATAACCCACGCAAACGCTTTGCGGAAGCATGTTTTCAACTTCTTCAAAACGCTTGCGAGATTCTCGACGGCGGCCTGATCTTGTGGTAACAACAAGCTTAATCGGTGCATACTGTACATTGTACATTACTCAAGAGTTGAAAAAAGTTTTTTGTCAGGGCATGAGTTCTTTTTCTGACAGTTCCGGTTCAGTCTTGTTTATCTGTGTGGTTCGTTTTTTGCATAATAGCTCGACGGTCGATTTATGATTCAAGAGCAAAACCCTGCAATGTAACCCACCTATTCACGCATGACTGTGCTCCGTAATCCCCGCGAGACTTCTAGAGCACGGAAAGATGCTTTTGTTCGTAATTATTACTGAACTTTACGTGCGAGCTTTTCAAGAACAAAGCCACCACAGCCCGTAGTGTGTGTGCCCCGGTGCTGTGCATGTGCGCAAATTTGTCATGTTTCAAACTTTCAGCCAATGCCAGTGCTCATCGGCTGTCGCTGTGTAGCATTATGCACCATCACCACACAGTGCCAGTATTGCTTGCTTGGAAAATGATGGTCTTCGTCTTCCTCGCTCAGTGTGTAAAAGGATCCACTGTAACGTCTTCGGCAAGAAAAAAGGCTCGGCCGGTTTTCTCCGCGTGCCCCGGAGTTTCGTATCATAACTTGAGGTCATTGACTGCATCGAGCACACAGCAGCACAGCAACGAGACTGAGCATCGTGCAGATTATTTCATGCAACAACCGCAAAACAGCATCGTCGGGAGACTTCTGACGAACTATTCAAGGTGAACTGCGATGTGCGTTGTTCCACTTACGACTTTCTTGATTTTCTCTGGATTGCACGTTTCTTTTTCAAATTTATGGGCGATGCTCTCAAAATGCTCTCAACTGCATCAACACTGTACAGAGCTACCACGCCCGACCCGCCGGTGGTCGTCGACGTCCACCTGGACGTGCAGGACATCTCGAGCATCAACGACGTCACGAACAGCTTCGACATCGACTACACGATTCAGTCGGTCTGGACGGACGCGCGACTGGCGTTCGGTCATTTGGTGCCGTGCCGACGGAACCTCAGTCTCGACGCGCAGTTGGAGCAACTCATTTGGACGCCCAGTGTCGCCTCTGTGAACAGCAAACTGACCAGGATCCACGAGTCGCCGAGTCGCAACATTCTCCTGGTGATTTATCAAAACGGCACCGTACTGCTCAACTACCGTGTGCGCACAACTGGTATGCGTTGGTCATGAGTGTGAAGCGTAGATGTTTTATTTGGATATTTTATGCTCCTTGAGAATAGTTGCTCAACTGTTTTTCACCATTTGGCTGAGCGCAAAAGAGTCATGAAAGCAATGTCGAGTAAGTACCGGTATTCTCAGTGTTCCACAAAACCATAAAAACAGATCTTCATTTTCTGTGTATGCTTGTGCTTTTCACAGCGCCGTGCAACATGGATCTGTCGTTCTTTCCGCTCGACGTGCAAACGTGCCAGCTGGTCTTTGAGTCGTATCCGTACAACACAGCCGAGGTGCAACTGAAATGGCGTGCCGACGGAATCGCTCTAAAAACGGACCAATTACATCTGGCCGACTTTTCACTCGGCAACATGACGGTCGACCGCAAGTCGCACAACTACACCGCCGGCGAATGGCACCAGCTGGTGGCGAACTTCACGTTCAAGCGGCTGTTTGGATTCTATCTGCTTCAGGTCTACCTGCCGACATATCTCAGCATGTCAGTTGTTGTTTCAATATTCACGAGCTCACAACAAAAAAAACTGGAAGTGTTTTGTGAGAAACACGAGAAATTGTTTTTAAGCTGCATTTCCTGGATCGCCTTTTGGGTGGACACTCGCGCGTTGCCGGCGCGCATGACACTTGGCATGACGTCATTGATGGCACTGACATTTCAGGTGGGCGTACACGGAGATGAGGCACAACATATTTTCACTGAGAGCATAGTCAACAAATTACTCAACAGATTTGTAGAGTCGCCATTGCTACAGCGCAACAAAGTCGTGCTGCATGCAAAATCACGCAGAATGTTTGTTGTGGTTCAGTTACCACCAATGCTAGCTCAACGAATCTGTTGAGTACACATTCAGAATGTATATGTACTTTGCGCGCACGTGTCTCAGTTCGGCAACGTCGCCGACACCCTGCCGCGCGTCTCGTACGTGAAAGCGCTGGACGTGTGGATGTTCTCGTGCGTCGGCTTCATCTTCCTGACGTTGCTCGAGCTCGGCATTGTCGCGTTCAACGACATGATCGCCGATCGGCAGGCACGTCACGGACGCTGGCGAAGGCGATCGGTGCTTGAACGAGCGACCATAAAGAGAGACATGGCCGGCGCGGCGTTGGCGAGACGCTCCGTCAGGCAGCATCGCGATCTGACGGCACACGAGGAAAACGAGGCACGTCGCACCAGCATGCTCACGGGCGTCTCGACTGCGGTGCAGAAGTCGCACGTCGGCAAACGAATGGACCAAGTGTCTTGTCTGCTGTTCCCGGTGGTTGGTGGTGGTGGTTTTGTTTTGGTTGTTTTTTTGTGTGCGATACACTGGCACAAGTGCGTGGCAGGCAAGTGTACGCTAGAAAGATAGCAGAGCTGACACTGGCACACCGCACAAGGTTCTGGCACAACAAAAAATCTGGTTGGCGTTTTTTACTTAATTTGTACATAACATTATTGTGGATTTATTCCGACGTGTCCGGACTAAAATGACGTCATTTGCTTTGAAAACGCCCGTTTGTCAAAGCACAGGCACTAGAATGTCAGTTTGATGTGACTAATTCGACATTCACCATTTGTTTGCGGGTATAAACCGGCTAAACGGAAAGTCTGGTTTGCTTGCTGTGAACGACAAGCGCTTGTTTTGCAGCACATGACGTCATTTTAGTGGGACACGTTTAAAAAAATAGGTCTACATAATGATAACGCCGGTTGGCGTTTTTTTAACATCGATTGAATCGCCAGATTTTTTTTCAACAGTGAGACTGTCCCATTTTTTCACATTGCTATGCGGCTTTTTCTGTTTCAGAGCTTCGCTATTTTCAACATATGGTACTGGAATAAATATCGCCAGTGAATTTCAACGATCCAAATCCAAACTTTTAAAAATGGGGTAGCCATAGCCGAACACTGGATTCTTGCAAAAGATCAGCGCTCAATCTCACTTCTGTCACGGCTGTATGACTGATGCGATTTTATGCCAACGTTTCTGTGTGCACAGATAATAAATAATTTGATTTTGATTGTTTGTTCGATGAAATGGACTTTGTACGTATCGTACATAATGTATGTCGAGTCATGATCAACACGGTTTAAAAAAAAATCGACAACTTGCAGTCTATAACATCAGTGATCACGTGATGCATCACATAATTGCATTCTGTGCAAGCATTGGCACGCTTAAAACCACCAGTTCTAGCATATCCCAGGCTTCAATCTATAGCCATATAATGTTGATGCTGCAGACGTTTATATTTGAAAAGAAAGATGTTCAGCCACACGAGAGTAAAGTTCCAAATCTAATCATGTGCAGAGCCGAATTCCATGCCAGCGTTTCGCTGCTCTTCGTCTCGTCTCTGAAGAAATTTTCTAATCATAATACCATTTTGTATTTTTGCAATATGTTGCGTCAAGCAATATGAATTGGGTGAAATAAATGGTGTGTGCGGTTGCGGTTTCAAGGCAAATACAGAAAGACACAGGCGCATCTGGGCCACTTTTCGATTAATCCACTTTGTTACGCGCCAATGGCAGCCAAACGCCGCGTTGTTTTTTGAAAGACGGTCAACTTCGAATTTCAAGTTCACAGCAAAGTTTCTCTCCACAGCAATTTGAATCATTTGAAAATGATAACTCGCCATATCAGTTGGACTCCGCTTGTTTCGTTTTGTCGTGCCCGCTTTTGATATTTTGCTGTCTTCTTGTTCCATCTCGGCAATTTGTATTCCGCACTCGTTTGGCGTTCAACCGCAAGCGACTCAAAAGAAACTTAGGTGAAATGCAACGTCAAGCTTTTTGCGTCTTGAAACGTAATAAAAAAATACGGCAACCATAAATTTATTTGAAAATAGTGTACCGATAGCACCGGACGGAATCATTGGCTTATTTCGCACTGAGACATTATTATTTCCTGCAGTTTTTTCAGCTGATTACAGACGATTTGCAGATAACGAACCAAAGCACCGTTCGAACCATGATGCGGTTTCGCCCCCAAAAAATGCCTTTTTTCGCTAGCTCGCGTCAAATGTTTTAGTTTGTGACATGCGAGACACAGTCTGATTTGGATAAACGGCTTTTTTCTAATATTGTTATGTTTGTTCACAAATTTTTCTGTGGTGCTCTTCGCGTTTTCACGACAGCCGTTTCAATTTCACGTTGGTTGTCCTTATTGCGTGGTGGCTTCAGAGTGTGGCAAGCACACGTGCACTCGTGTACACATGAATGACTCTCTGGGGGCTTATGTTTCCAGTTCAAGTTTCTTGGGCCACCTAAATTTCCAATTTTCAAACGTGTGTGCATGTGTGTGATGGATTATAGTGCGCATATGGAATTGCTTTATAGCCCGACATTTCGAAAACTTGTTTACTCGAGGATACCGACAAAAAAACACATTTGTATGTCGTAAGACACAGTACACGGGTGGTTTCGCGTTCTGTTTCATGGTTTTTGCCGCAGGTTATTATCGGGATATAGCGGCGAGTAAATGTGAATTGTTATAAGTTGATTAATAAAACTTCTTTTTTACTTCTTTCCACACTATAAATAAAAGTTCAAAGAATCTGGTCAGATATTCTGATTCTGCACAAAAAAATGATTTCACAATCGATCATGTGGCTCGACAGTCCGGCTCTGTTCACCTGTGCTACACATCTTTTACTCCTGACATTCACAAGCGACATAACTCGCACCAGCACAGCGATGTTGCCAGCAAAACGTCCTCGAGTCGTGTTCAGTTGCGGTGCACCGTTGTACGTCACGGTGAATGGAACGACACAGCCGACGGGCATCATGAGCATGCTGATGCTGAATTACTCACGGTTGGTGCGCATGCCAGTTTTATGCGACTGTTTGTGCTTTCCCTCATCAGCAAGTTACCATCGTGTTCAACGCATGTCAACAATCCCTGAATATATTGAGCATTGTCAAACTGCGACAACGATTTTCGAGCCAAAACGTCTGCTCTTCTTCAGAACAATGACGCCCGACCCGCCAGTGACGGTGGACGTGCGTCTCGCCGTGCAGGACATCTCGAGCATCAACGACGTCACGAACAGCTTCGACATCGACTACACGATTCAGTCGGTCTGGACGGACGCTCGACTGGCGTTCGGTCATCTGGTGCCGTGCCGACGGAACATCAGTCTCGACGCGCAGTTGGAGCAACTCATTTGGACGCCCAATGTGTGCATCGTAAACAGCAAACGGACGCGGGTGCACGAGTCGCCGAGTCGCAACATTCTCCTGGTGATCTACCAGAACGGCACCGTGCTGCTCAACTACCGCGTACGGACCACTGGTAAAACGTGTGCTCACACTGTAAAATTTGGATCCGAACCGGTGTCTGCTGTCCTTTCGGCCCGCGGTGTCTTGTTGCGTCTGGTATCTTCTGAATAAAAATGGCACTACAGTCGTCAGGTCTCTTGGGCCGCTTCGATTTCCGGGACACGGACACCGAGAAGAACACCCACCCGGAAGCATGCTTCTAGATTAGTCCACATTTTCTATTGCAGCGCCGTGCAACATGGACCTGACGTCGTTTCCACTCGACTACCAAACGTGTCGTCTCGTGCTCGAGTCGTATTCGTACGGCACGGCCGAGGTGCGACTGGCCTGGAATCGCCACGAGGGTGTCGCGATCGTCAACGACGCCGGCACGCTCAACATGGCCGACTTCGTGCTCGTCAACCACAGCCACGCCCTCAGCAGCCTCGCGTACACCGCCGGCGAATGGCACCAGCTGATCGTCAGCTTCACGTTCCGCCGTCTGTTCGGCTTCTACGTACTGCAGGTCTACCTGCCGACTTATATCAGCATGTCGGTTTGTTGGAATCGTTATACCGGGCTGCGAGCTTTTCTGGTTGATGATCAAATTGACCTTCTTGACATTGTTGTTGCATTTTCTCTTCTTGGCGAATTCCAGCTGCATTTCTTGGATCGCGTTTTGGGTGGACACCAGGGCGCTGCCGGCGCGTATGGTGCTCGGCACGAACTCACTGATGGCGCTCGTCTTTCAGGTCAGCTAATTCCGGGGGGAATGGGAATCAAAATCCACACGCAACATTGCGTGTTACGTTTTCTTTCCTCCTGTCCGTTGAAAAAAATCTCGCACCATTAAGTCAGAACAGCCACTGTTAAAATCGTCAGATTCAAATTTTCTGTTCCAACCGACTTGTGTTTCTATTGTGCCTCAGTTCGGCAACGTCGCCAGCTCGCTGCCGCGCGTATCGTACGTGAAAGCGCTGGACGTGTGGATGTTCTCGTGCGTCGGCTTCATCTTTCTGTCGTTGTTGGAGCTGGCCATCGTCGCGTTCAATGATGCGGTCGCCGATAGACGGGCGACGGTGGAGAGAGAGAAACGCAAACAGGTGGGTTGGGGGAGGAGTCGAGCGCATCGACACCGCATACATTGGACTAGATACGTCCAATTTTTCAATAGCAGAAAAGAGACTCTTTACCGCCGAAACTGTCTTTTTGTTGCACATGATGAACTAAAAATTCCGGACGAACAGAGCTTGAATCATCCGTTGCTGCGTTTAGAGCGGCATTCATGAAGCAGCATTCAGTGTCCCACAAAATACTGTTTCATGAATGGCCCATCATTGTCACAGGCGAGACAAGCACGCGGCAGTACAGCAGCGGACGACGAAAAAGGCATGGAGGAAGAGCGCGAGGCGTCGCAGCAGAGTCGGCTGTCCGGCATTCTCCAGTCGACGGGCGTCCGTTCGAAGACGAGCAAACGAATCGACCAAGTCTGCAGTGTGCTGTTTCCGGCGGTACAGTTGAGAATTCGACGTTGAATTTTAAATTTCTTGTTTCCTGTTTAAAATCCGAATACAACAAAACAAATATTTTCAATTTCGCAGTGGTATGCTATCTTCGGCGGTACAGCATTTCGAAGTGGAATCTTGCAATTGTTATTTTACGCTTGAAATTCGAGTTCAAAAAAACATATTTTTAATTTCGCAGTGCTTCGCGATATTCAACTTCTGGTACTGGACAAAATATCGACAATGAGAAATGAGAACAGCCATGGGCGTACTGTTGTCGTATTCGGACAGAGAAAACTCGGTGGAATCATTGAGCTCCATAACCCAACCAGAAGCGAGCATGTTCATGAAATGATCGACTTTGAGCGTGTCAACTGCATCGATCGCAGACAACGGCTGACTTCGAATCGCAACGCGTGGAATCGTCGCAGGCTCAACTCAAACGTCACTGTTTCACCGTTGGACAGCGCCAGCGTCAGCTCGATGAACGGCAGCAGGCATTCGCGGAAAAACCTGCGCACACATTCATGAATTCATGATTCATGAATGATCAGCGCATTCATAGCCTTTGGTGAATGTGCTTCCAACGTTTTGCTTTCAAAAGTGTTTTTTCTATATTGTTTGCTGTCACCAAAAGTCAGTGATAAAAGTTACAAACTGGGCTACGAGTGTTGGGGGATATGAAAAGTAAACTGTTGCTGTACCGTGACGAGACGACGATGTTGATTCGCCAACGGACTGAGCGGACACGTGGCTGACTGGGCGACCACAAACGCAGTGCGGCACGATCGGCGGCGGTGCTGAAGAAACTGTGAACTGCTTTGGAAGTGCACGTTTTTTTGAACAAAACAATGGGAAGGTTTCAATTTCACGGTCACCAACCGGCTGTAGTAACCGACGACACAGTCCAGCAGCTCTGCGCGGACGTTTTCAGGCACTCTGCGTTCATGAATCCATTACAACACAAAATTACCCCGATTATTACATTATTACGATTATTACAACACAAAATTGCAAAAAAAAACAAAAATCGCCTCTTTTCCGCCTCGCACTTGTGCTCCGCAAACAGCTGCTGCAACTCTTCGTCCTTCTCTTTCAACCGGCCGACCGGCAGTCGATTGATGCGCCGCAGCAACTCCAAATACTCGGCAAACATCGCCAGCTGCTTCGCGGGCAACGGACGCGACGGGCAGGTTTGCGACAACAGCGATTGCCAGGCCACTGGAAATGCTCGAAAAAAATGTGATCGAATGGCAGTAATCGACAAAACACTCAGCGACAGATTTTACCTTGTATCAGTGCAGTGTCCCAGTCGAATTTCGTGACCATTCTTAGTTTCTTCGTCTTATTTTCTCTTCACACAAAAAGCCCATTATTTTCAGCCTGATGTCACATATTCAAATAACTTTGCACAGCAAAACTGGAAAACTCAATCAAAACGCGCAACAACATCCATGCAACGGTGTTGATTTTGCATTTATTCAGAGGACGCTCATCACCACAGTAAACACGATTATTCTAATGACTATTTATGATCTACTCCGACAATTCCTTCCACCGTGGCCATCACAAACACAAGATCACAAGCTCAGCGGTCAGCTAATGAGTGTCAACAACCCTGGCCATATGATCATCACACAATGCAAAGACCCATCAACCACGACGGGTGTCTATCAATCACCAGCGCCACCATGCCTTCCCAACCGGCGCCATGCCAGCGGTCGTCAGCGTCACAGATGCACGACGCGCGGTATGACCGTGAACGGCATAATTGGCGCCGAGTCCTCGAGCTGCGTCGCCGTCGCGAAACAGTCGGTGGCCTCGTCGAAGCGCTGCTGTTCGGCCAGCACCTGCCCGAGCTGCTGCCAGGTGTCGTGGTCGAGCGGCTCGATCTTGATCAGATCTCTGCACACAGAGCAACAGACGCGGAAACTTTGGAACGTTCGCAACAGGCTGACTTGAAACGAAAGCAGTTCTGTGATGTATTTTCTGTGTTGTTATTGCCAATTTGTTAGGTTTTTCGACTGACTGGAGACGTGTGCAGACGTGGAAAGAACATCCAGTTTCAATTTGTGACAATTCAAAATCGCCCAAGTGCTTCTGTTTTATTCAGAGGACTCGGATCACTTTGCCAATTTTGAATTGCCGCGTCATGCACCTTTTACTATCAATCACTGTTTACCTATCAATGCACGCATTGAGTCTCGGGATCAAAAGAAAAGCTCACACCTGAGCACTTTTTCGGCCATCTTCAAGTTGCCCTGCATCTGGTAGACAACGGTCAACTGACGCAACGACGGAATATGACTGGGCATGATCGAGAGCGAGCCGAGGAAGCACGCCTGAGACACAAACAGAGCAAACATCACAATGTTCCAATGAGTTTCACTCAGGATTTCTGCAGCCGCACCTTGTTGTTGTTGTTTGTTGCCCCCTTTTTATCCTTACCCAACGCCCTTGGGGAAAGGCATTGTCGCAATTTTTTTATTGTCCACCACATGGGCTGCGACGTTGGAGCAGTTTTTCTGCTTTTGAAGTGGGCGTTGGGCAAGCTGCGCTGGTATGCATGGGCGCGATGTCATTGAGTTCCTCGCCACCGGAACAGCAATCTTGTGAATCAAGAAAGCCGACGTTTATGCTGCCGAACCATTAAGCCCCACGCAACCCGGGGCAGCCGAGTGGTCACGAGCGGATTCGAACCCGGACCTTCCGATTGGAAGTCCCAAGTGCTATCCACTCCGCCACTCAGCCGGCGCAGCCGCACCTTCGCCTCGTTGAGCAGCTTCTCAACGAGCGTCGTCTCATCGCGCTCCGTGCATTCGGCCGCCTTCACGACGAGCACTCGCCCCTTCAGATACAGCGTCTGATGGCTGTTCGGAAACAACAGACACGCCTCGTCGACGCATTTGTGCACGTCCGCCAGTTTGCCGGCGTCCAGGAACAACTCGGCCAACTCGAGCCAAATGTTCGCTTGGCGGCGCCTGCAAAATGCGCAAATCGTCAGAGAACGCACGGGCACGGCGAATCGTGGCTGCCGGCAGTCGCTTTGGGTGGCAACAAAAGTATGATGACACAATCGAGCCGCCCCAAAACAACAAACCACCAGCCTTTGGTACCTGGTTTCTGGCACCAGTGGAAGAGCCTACAAATACAAACAAGCCCTCGACCGTGCGCACCATTTGCTGTGCAGACTGTAGTAGCTGCTGCCGGTGGTGATGCCGACGCTGTCGGAGATGGTCGACGCGGCGCCCCCATATTCGCTCATCGCACCGCCGGCGACACCGGCCAACATCGACTCTTTGTCTGCGAAACACACACGCAATAGCAGCAAACCGAACTATTGGAAATGAAAACAACGAACGGATGAACGAGCGACAGTGCCGCACTGCGCACCCACCGGTGATGTCCATGGTGCTCGCGCTGAACGTCATGCCGGTGCCGATAGCAGTGTGCAGGTGCAGCGAGCTCGCCGAGCGAATCGTGCTGCCGGCGGAGGCGGCGCCGAGCAATGGGACACCACTCGGCGACAGGTTGCTTTGGCTGACAACAACAAATGGAAGCGGTAAAACAAGAAATGACGAGTGCGGAAAAGCACAGGAGATCGAGCAGTAACATTGAAACGAGACACGAACGTCTTCAATTCGGTGTGCGCTAGAACGGGCGGCGACTGGCTGCTGCGGATGCGCTCGTGCGACGTCGCCGACGCCGTGCCGTCGGTGGCGCTCATCGGAATGTTCAGCATGTCGGACACCTGACGCCCGTGGCAAACAGACAAAGTCGGTGACACGAAATGGCACTTTTTGGCAATTAGGCAACGTTTGTTGTCTCACCCGTGGCATGAACAAGCACTACCGAGAATTTTTGATACGCTTCGGCACCGTAACGTGGCACGATTTGATTCACGCGACTGACCTTCCAGAACATCAGCAGGTCCCTCGCAGTCAGTAGCGCCGCGTCCGATCGACCGAAGTGAATCTCCAGCTTCAGCCGCAGCACCATCAGGCCGTAGTGCGTCGGGAACTCGTCACCGGCCTCGCGTACAACTTCGAACGCGTCCTGCGAACGCGGAAATCAACAACGTTGCACGATGGCTCTCTGCATTTCGGCCTGGCCAACATCATATGCAGAAGAGGGGTGGTGTCAGTGATGTGCCCCTCTTGAATCACTTGAGATGAGATTAAAAAAAACTTGTGCAATAGCTTATTCACAGAACACAAGATCAACGTAGCTCGCACACATTGTTTTGTTTGACAACGTCTGAAAACGATACATGGCCTGCGGAGAATCATAATGGCGCAACTGACCTGATACGCGTTCTCAGCGGTCAACAGCAACGCGAGCAACATCAACGCGAACGGCTGCTCGGGGTTGATGTCGAGCGATTCGTCGCAGAATTCGCGGGCGGCCGCCAGATCGCGCGCTGCAGGTAGGGAAAGTGGAGCCCACTTTTAGTCTCAAGTGGCATTATTAACGAACAGAAACCATCGAAACTGAACCGAAATCAGACCCGATTTCAGCGGGCCTTCATGAAACAGTAATTGGTGAGCGTATCTTTCACAGCACAGCGACGCGTCACCAAATACAGCTTCATGAATGCTCCGCCTCGTGCACTCACAGATGGCGTGCTGCAGCGCCAGAAAGAACTGAGCAAGCGCGTCACTCTGGTCGGCGCGCACGGCGGCCTCGAACGCCTCGACGGCCTCCTGTTGCGTCTGTTTACGAGCGCTGTGCGACGCGCACAGCTGCGCCTTCAGACTCAGGGAAAGGCCGAGCAGCAGATGCGCCCGGGTGCTCAGCCAGCCGTCGCGACAGAATGAAGTCAGAAATTACTGTCCGCTCTGCGTTGTATCTTGATTCATTAAATTACTTCAAACTCAATTTTCGGACCCAGCGGTCTCAATAAGCCCCTTTGAACTGAAAGTTGCATCCCACTCTGCGAGAAGCAAAAAAAAAAAATACAGAGAATTGTATTGAAGAGACAAACACTCGCCCTCATCGTAATTGGATAAATGTTCGACGGCGAGCTTGGCGGCAAAAATCAGCTGCACCGGGTCTGGCTCGTCCTCGTCCGAGGTGCCTTCGATGCATTCCTTCAGAATGGCGGACGCCCGCGAGAACTTGCCGTACGACATCAGCGACAGGGCGAACTGGTACCTGGACATTTGCAAAACAATAAAAAACACAGAAATAAACTGTGGCGTAACGTGACAAATGCAAATCACCAATCAAATCACAGAAACTGTACAGCAAAACAATGCTGATATGCTGATGGGCACAAACCGACCAGATGAAGCGATCCTCGTACGCAAACTTCATCGCTTTCTCGAACAGGCCGGCAATCAGCTGATACTGTCGAACCGATGAGAGCACCTGAACAAACAACCATCAGTCATCATCTAACGAAGTGATCGCAACTCAGTTCAGTTTCATCGCAACTACAACTGCAAATGTCGTACGAGCGTCAGCAGGTTCTGGACGGCCTTGACGTTCATGAGCGACTCGTCGCGTATCGTGGTGCTGTCGGTGGCACGACTGAGCACGGCCTCGCGCGCCGCCAACGCCTCGCTGATCGACAACACCAGAAGCACTTCCTCGAGGCGATTCTCCGGCGAGTAGTAGCCGCGCTCGGAGCCCATGTAGAAGCTGCAGCGAACGCCGTAACAAACAAGGTAACGCTGACGAAACAGCCAACTACGCCACGACTACAGTGTGCTTGTTCATCAAAGCGGTCACTTTTAATCGCAAAATACAGATCTCGCGAAGAAAAAAAAGGCATTGGACTTGCGAAAAAAGACATATTTTGGCCATAAATGGGGTGTTTAATTTCAATGTCAACCAAACCGGATACATTTATTCTTCTTCAGCAGTAATTACAGAGTTTCATGTGCTCTGTAATCTGGGGAAGAATCTGACAGATTTGAAGAAACACACTGTACATGTGCATCTGTGAGACCACTTTTACACTGCCAACAAACCGCAAATGTTGCGCTTTCTGTGCGGCCGCCGTTGAGTTGCTCGCTGGCGAATAACTGCCGTCTGGCACGCCACGCAGCAGCACTTCCGCCAGTTGGCGACTGAGTTTCTGGTGCAAATGTTGTGCCACTGATTTGTCGCCAATTGTCGTCAGTAAACGGCGATAATACTGCAAACAGTGCGATAATCCTACAGGCTAGGAATGTCTGGCATTCACAGTTCGGGTTGGATTCTATACTATTGCTATCAACGCGCTGATTTGCTATGACGGACTCGAAACGTAAACTGTTTTATGTCAAGCAGGCAAGCACTAAGCCGACCTCCACGCCCTTCTCGAGCACTCGCTGCTGTTGTATCTGCTGTGTCGGTTTCAGCTGCATCAGCGGCACACGCTGGATAGCTGTCTCCATGAATTCACCTGGCAAAGAAATGCAACAGTTTGGCCAAACAACGCACAATCACCAAATGGCCAATTCCAACGACGTCCATGAAACAAACCGATTTTATCGAGCCCTCGCGAGCCGACCTGTGAGAGAGTGGGCCCGGAGCCTACGGGCGTCACAGACTGCGGCGTCGCCGATGACGGCACCGACAACGACAACGGTGGCTGCGGCGCTGCACAAGCGCACACAAAAATGGAAGGGCACTGCGCGATTGTGCGAACGGAAACGTTTTCGAGTGCCAACCAAACACTCCTTCTCACCTTCGCTCGACGATTTTTCGAGTTCCTGAATGTAGGCGAGCGCTAAATCAGCGGCCTTCTCAAAGCAGTACAACATCTGCGTCTCGTTCGCAGACACGCCCGGACGCACAAAACGCACGGAGCCGGACGCAGCTGGCAGTCGCTCCAGGGATAACCCTGAGTACAAGTTTTTTTCTCTCGCCATTGACACTGATCTCAATGTTTCTCCAGGCACCGCCAAATTCTCTTACAATAAATGTTGCAAAAAAAACGTTGCAGAACAGAGCCGCTTTCATATTTTCTCGCAAAACTCACCCTTGACGGCGTATGCCTCCGCGACCAGCCTCAACGTGCGTAACGTTTGGAACTGAATGTCTTGTCGGTCGAGTTGTGAGCTGGTCACAAAATCGACAGCCGACTGGTACTCGGCACAGACGTAGCTCAGCTTTGCGAGCAGCAGATGTGCTTCCTGCAACAGTCACTGCACGAGTCAGAACATCAGGAAACGAAGATGACAGCCAAACTCCGCTTGATCATCGCGACCAAACCCTTGTTTTGATTCACTTCACACACACAAAGGAATCAGAAACGGAGCTTGGATCACGATAGACAAAAAACCAGCACACCAGCAACACGTAGGGCTTGTGATCCGACGGATTTGCAACGACGGACCGCAGCGTTTTGCTGGCTTCGTCCAATCGTTGACGATAGTATGGGTCCGGTTTGAGCAGGCCTAGATGTCAAATTTATTGTTGTCAAACCAACGTGTTTTTTCCTCAAAAATCATGAAAACAATAAAAGCCTAAAATTTTCAAACGAACCATCAGACGCGTTGCACTTTTCGTCCACAAATTTCTCCAGCAAACATTCACCCGTCAAAAATTCCAACAAGTTTTCCATGCCTTGATGAGCGTAATATTTGTTGTTGTAATGATATTATTATGTCCGATATTATGATCTGTCAAACTTCAAACGCAACGTAAATAAACACTTCTCACCGGAACCCTTTGTTTTACAGTGCGGCAACAATTCCTCGAGACGTCTCCAGTTGCTCTCGACACGCGCTTTCTCCACCTCACTTTCGAGTCTTGGCCCTTTCAGGCGCGACATTATTTCTCAGGTCACTTTGGCGATGAATGAGTTCAGTTTTGCACGTTATATTAGGTTATAATTGCAGTTTTAAATCAGGACTACGCCTAGCAACAACAAGGAACAGTCAGCGTGAGTCGTGTTTTATGAATGCGTGGACACAAAATCACATCAGTCGCTGTCCCACTTTCGTCCGCGTAATCGCGTTCGCATGTCAATCTGCGAGATGCAAACTTAGATTGAAATTGAATACGCTTTGTTCCTGCACATGACATGCAAGAATAAAGCTGACCGTTCAAAGAAAACCTTGGCCATTCATCTTCAAGCTAAGCCCTCACCAGTCCGCGTTTGCATTCGAAAAAACGGTGGCTCAACAAATAACACTCTTGCGGCACCGAGGGGTCGTTGCTGCGCAAACAGTCGATTGGTAATCTTCGATCCTGAAACACAATTACAAAAAATACAATTACACTGAGAATCGACGCAACTCATGTGATTGTGCAAACAAGCAAATGCACAATGATTCGAAAATATCCTGTTTTGCATCGCATGCATA
>JASANC010002693.1:0-19143 GCA_030248135.1 Theristus sp. LFF4_11 | reverse complement strand
TAAATTGCCTTACCGTGCTTGTTTTGCCGGAAACTCATTTCAAATCTCCAGTTGTTGCACTGGGTGCTTGCTTGTTTGTGTAGCAATATTTTGTTTTCACTTTCTCACGTTTTTTGAATTTTGTTTTGGTTGTCTTAAAAACTTCAGTTGTTGCCTCTGATGCCCGCTGTTGGATTATCCAAATTGCGTTCAAACGTCATTTTTCATCCAAAAATATGTAATTCCAAGCCTTTATTGATCACATGATTTAAAATTAGTGTTTCCACTGTTTAGCATCGCTTTGTAAGTTTCGGTTGTTTTAGAGATATGGTTTTCCGTTCTGTGTTTTTTTGTGAAAATGTGACTGAATCAAGTGATTCGTGTATTAAACTAAAGGAATAATAAAAAGCGTAAAGGTAAAGTAAAAGTGATTTCCTGTTTGCACGCTGACGATGATTTTTTTCAGGCGTTGAGATTTTGCAAATTGTGTGGTGACTCAATGTAAAGGCATTCAATGTAACATAAATCTGATGAAATCACCAGTTTTCAGTCTGGGGTCCCAGTATGAGACCGCAGGCTTATCAATCTAAGTTGCAAAATGACAACCAAGCAAACACACTGGCACTGCTCGCTGCCAAGCACACATAGTACATCCAATATTACATCAGCGCACGCGTCAGCTCATGTTTGTGTGTCTGCGTTCGTTTGTCACTGTGTGCCACTTCATATTGTGCTTAAAAATGGGGTGAATGTTATTTTCCAGACGAGGACTGGTGACGTTCTAATGGCGCATTTTGTTCAAACATTCAGCCAGTTGACATTCGTGGCCGTGTGCCAATGTGCGTCAACAGTTGTGGTGTACGCCATGCCACACGAGCTGATCACCAGTATGACGAACACCACCGCCAGTGCAACGCACAACATTTGTGTGGTGTTGATTTTGAATTGCATGAGAGTGAGTTTCCGCCAGAAGCTTATTACTGGTTCAGTCGTCTGTAATTTTAAACGAACAGCGAAAACTTGGTATTATATATCTTTTTAGTTTAGATCTGCGACTCAATGCGCGCACAGAGAGGTGGGCAGTTTTGTGCTTGCGGTGCGGGAATTCAAGATTGGTGAGGTGATTCGTGTCGCGTGAGATACGGTTGAGTCGCCAGGCGCCGGCTGAGTGGCTGAGTGGATAGCACTTGAGACTGGAACGCCCGTGTTCGAATCCGCTCGTGACCACTCGGCTGCCCCGGGTTGCGAGGGGCTTAATGGTTCGGCAGCATAAACGTCGGTTTTCTTGATTCACAAGATTGCTGTTCCGGTGGCGAGGAACTTAATGACATCGCGCCCATGCATACCAGCGCAGCTTGCCCAACGCCCACTTCTATAGCAGAAAAATTGCTTCCAACGTCGCAGCCCATGTGGTGGACAATAAAAAATTGCGACACTGCCTTTCCCCAAGGGCGTTGGGTAAGAATAAAAAGGGGGCAACAAACAACAACACGAGTCGGCAGGCAGCCGCTTCATGCATGAAACTATCCTTTTGAAATTCGTGAAACATGAATTCAAGCAGGTATTTCTGTTCGACATCTGCAAATGCATTGAGTCGCGGAACTAACAGGAATGACAACATGTGTTGTCAGAAACGGACAATACTGCCCCGAGTCCAATTTACCCTCGACTCTGGGACCATTGGTCTTATTATTGGTCACTTCAGTTTCTCCATTATGTGTCTTGTCCGCAGTGGGTGTTAGAACTTTCTACCTACAGAACGGTAGACGAAAGCCCTACACCTGCGCCACCAGACGCGACCGGAAAAAAAGAAGCCTCAGTGGTTCCAGAACAGTTTTGCGGAGTGATTTTTCTCAGTTTGATCTTTCTGCCCGGTGCCCGCCTGACCAACCAACCAATTCAACGGTGGCAGGTGATCTGCCTCGTGGCGTATTCGTTGTGCCACTGTCAACAGTTTCAATGCCAACAACGCCAGCTGTCGTATCGTTGGACACTGTCGCTGTCGCATTGTTGCTTGTCAGTAGTTCCGTGGTTGTTTGTGCGTCTTCGCTGGTTGTATTCAATTTACTGTCCATCTCAGCAGTATAATGACCGATTCGGTGGTTTGTCGTCGAACTCGCTGTGGTTGTTGTTGTTGTTGTTGATGGCGTTGACGCGACTGTTGTTGTGGTGGTGGAGGTATCAATGGTGGTGAATGCAGTTGTGGTCGTAGTCTTGGTTGTATCAACAGTCAAGCATGTAACACAGGCATGCTGCACTTTTGGCTTTCAACACCCGCTCCACATGCAAGCTGGGGAGCAAAAGCTTGGGTTTTAAAGCAAAAAAAATCACCTGTGTCAAGCGCCCGCATTTATTCTTGTCATTTATGACACGGTGTGAACAACTGAGTGAACATTTTGTGCACTCATTTGTCTCAATGCGGTACCTGATGATCTGATTCAGATCCAACCAATCAGCTGATTATTTCATTCGAAACGTGTTTGATTGACTGCAGATACAACACATTTTCAGTTGTTCTTGTTGAATATGTTGATGATTCGGTATCGGTGTTGATTGGACCATGCGAAAACATCATCAAAATCAACAGGTTGATGTGAGATTTGGAGCAAATGAAAAACGGTAGCATGATGATGATAATCAGTGCCGTTGGGTTAACTTTGTTCAGGCCAGTGATGAAATAAAACGAAATAAATCAAATCTTGGTTTTAGTGTGGGCAAATGAAATGAAAGCTTTCATCACTGACAAAGAGCCGTAGCATTTATGCAGGAGCAATCAGTTGTTCATTGCCTGGGTTCAAGGTGGTGATAATGCAAGTGATTACTACTTGAAATGATTGGGATACTTATGAGAAAACATTTCCTTCCTTTGCAAAGTTGACGTTTCGTGTTTTGAAAGGATAGGTTTACAACACGCGAATGGCTGAGCGCAGATTTTAGCGGAACCTTTTATATTCAGAGAAAACTTGCACTCGATTTCTTTTAATACCATAGTAGTCCACAAATGAAACATGGAAATTTGCATTCTTTTATTTCGCATCTTTTGCAAACCACAAAACCAAAAATGGTATCGGTGAAATTGGCAGACAGCATATTGGCAAAGAAGCACAGTTGAAAAAATGTACAGTAGACAGGAAAACAGTCACATTTACTATTTCTGTCCACAAAGATAACAAATAAAGAAATTCACACACTCACTCGCGCATCCATAGCATACATGGGCAAGAGCACATAATATTTTTATTGAATTCATTTTTTCAGTCAACCACACTCACATTAAGCTGAATTCTTCTTTCTGCACGTAGCATATGTCCATGGCCAATCGGCGCATTGAAATTTTCAGTGCAGCCAATCATGGTTGCGTAGAATAATGCAGTGTGTTGGTTGACTACCTGTGACAAAACGTTGACTAGTGAAACGAAATCGATCACTGATTGATAATTTATTGGTTTGTCAACCAGTTTGTTTTGAAATGAGCGCTGCAATTGTTCTTTAATTGGCACGGAAATGACTGCCAATGGTTGAGATCATTTCTCATGTCATGGTTCAGAGAAACTCCATTGATTCAGTTGGTTGTCGATAAAGTCATTGGAATTTGTCGAGTTTCTGAGCCGAATTTGTCGCTTCTTTATCCTGGCCAATGTCAAGTTGACGGAAATCGGTGAGATTATTGAAAATTATTGGGATTTTGAATCGCAGCTAAACACAGCAGATGATTTGCGAGCACAGTTAATGACGATGACGACGTTGCATAGCAGGCGACTAGTAGCGACCAGAGTAGTGTTGAAAAAAATGAAACTCCGTGACGGACGGCGCCGCCGCGCGAATCGTTCGGAGCTGCAAAAGTAGTTGTTTTTGTGGAAAAAAGACAATTAGTCAGTTTTCATGAATTTCAAGGTGCACGAACAGCGGTGATTGGATGCACACTCGCAAGTCTTAAACACTGATCGGTTGCATTGAAACCAACCGCCATGATGCAGCCAATCAGTGCGTCAAGATCAAATTTCTGAAACGTCAATGCCACACACGGGGAAAACCGTTTTTCAGAGAGCAAAAACTAGCTGTGCGAAAGTATTTGTTGCCAAACTAATTGATATTGTTTCCAAACTGGGAGGATACACACACTGCAAAGCAATCAAAAAAGAAAAAGAGGCCTGTTTTTTCATCATTCAAACGAAGCACAAAGTTACCGAGGAAACCCGGTTTCTTTTTCGTTGTCGTTTTCTTTGTCGAATCCCAACTTTGCATATTCGCTTTAGATGTTGGCAAAAAATAAAGTTTAGAAAATCAAGCAAGAAAAAAGAACGATAAATCAACATAAATTACATGGCATAAGAGTATTGGAACTAGGGTTGTTAAACAAAAATGAAAATTTTTTTTTTAAAAAAAAAGTGATTAAAAAAAAACAAAAATGCCGATTTTTTTTTTTAAAAAAAAAAATTCGAAAAATTTTCCTCTAATATGCTCTGAAAACCTCAATTTTGGCACAATTTTTCGAAAGTTCAACAAAAATTTTCTTTGATTATACCTCGTAAAACCTTTAGCAGTCGATTTTGGGCCGTTTTACCGACTGATTTTAGGCTTCGACAACATCTGCGATGAAGTTTTTGAGCGTCCCAAAGCTTAGCCTACCATTTCCGATGCAGATAAGGTGACGATTCGCCTCGCAGAGCGTCCGATTGTGCTCGCTGCTCCGTTTGCAAGCGCTACGTTGTCTGGTTGCTGCTTCGTGTCGTGTCGTCGCGACACCATCAGAAGAATTGATCGAATTTCAAGGCGGTATGTTTGTCTTCACTTTAGCATTAGCTTAGCTGGGGACAATTAGTGACGTTTTGGAGGTCAAAACACAAGAAGAGGCATGGTGACGGTTTGGAAAAGGGGTAATTGAGGTCACCAAAACAAAATCTGCAAAGTTCCGCCATACGGGAGTCATTCGGGAGGCGCTTGCATATCATATGTGGTTCTTCGGACTCCCTGATTGATTTAGCACAACTTTGATTTTTGAAATTTTTTTTTTAAAAAAAAAAAATTTTTTTTTTTAAAAAAAAACAAAAATGACGATTTTTGTTTTTTTTAACAACCCTAATTGGAACCCACCAAGATTTTGTTTCACGCGATCGTTGCGCGGTTCCGGTGCACCTGTGCAATGAAAGAAATAGATGAAGAAAGACGGCTGCAATCACATTGCTCGAATGCCAAAACTGGCTGTTTAAGACTCAAAAAAGCGAATTCTACCGTATCTGAGTGATACCGCTTTACTGCACCGTTCCCTGATTGTCAGGGAAAATGATTACTTCGCCGTCTTTTTCTTTTTTACTTTTTTTTAAATTTTCTCCGACAATCAAGAAAGCTGCAGTGGCGTTAGTCTTTCTTTAGACTCCTAAGAGCCAAAAGCGTTTACATCCGTGAGGAGCAAACAGTTTTGGCATTCAAACGCTAAACACAAAGAAACAAAATGAAACGAAGCGAATGAAAACGCGGACAAGACACGAATCCAATGTTAGAAAACTACAGAAGCTAAAAGACGTTGCTACCAACTCGGATGAGAAGATGTTTGGATAATTACTATGGAATTGAAATTCCAACAGGCAGCTAAAACATCGACAGGTAAAACAAAGTTTATTTTTTAGACAAAATGAGATTTTATAAAAAAAAGTTCACCTGCGTTGATCATATTTCGATCCAAGTCCCCAGTCGTCGTCGGCCTCTGTTGTTGTTGTTCTTTTGCTTCTAAAATGAAAACAATAACACAAAAAGTCAACAAAATGACAGCAGCGTTCAATAAATAATTGAAAAGAATTCAGTTCAATCGACTGAGACATTTCTAGTTCATCTAGATCTAAAAACTATAACGGTAGTATGCAACAACACGAGACGTGACGTGACGTGACGAGACGTGACGTGACGTGACGTGACCTGATGTGACGTGACGTGATGTGACGTGATGTATGGGCATACGTCAGGTGTAAACGTATTAAGTCTACAAATAAAGACTGCTGAAATAAAGCAAGCTTACTTCGCTCGTATTCTAGCTGCTCACTACGCCAGTCCGAAGGCAGCTGATTGGGAGAAACGAATTTGCGCACTAAAAATGCAAAATAGGAAAATTGAAATTTTGCTTGAAATAACAAAAAAAAACAATTCAGTCAGACTGCAGAGCACGGCAAACAGAAAGAAAATATCAACTGATCCGTCAGTTTCTAACGGCAGTGGACTTTGATTGAGTTTGTATTAGATGAAAAAAACTCAGCCACAATGTTTGTTGTCGGAGTTGATCGGATCGGGTATTTTTTGGCTTTAAAACCTAAGGTAATTTGGTGCCGTCAGAGTTCAAAAGACTCGAAAGCAGAATCGCGAGCCCAGGCGTTTTGTATTCACCAAAACGAACACCAACTTTTCAAGTGAAACGTCGCGTTTGCAGCGCCCTCGTCGTTTTTCGCGATGCAAATGTACTCGCCGAAATCGTTCGGCATCAATTGAGCGATTTTCAACTCTGATGCGCTGATGTATTCGTCGTCGCCGACGCCGCGTCTGGTCAGCTGAACAAAAGTGGAATAAAAAGGTTGCTCAACGTTGTTTGATTTTGTTGGGAACAGATTTCTTCACAGGAATCAGAAATTGCTTATCGGTTTTGCATGTGATCGAAGAAAAACTGCTCACTTTGCTGATTGATTGATTGACTGATTGATTCATTAAAACGGCTTTTGCTATGCTGATTGTCCTACCACTGATCAGTATGCTGGGGGAGGGCTGTAGTCAACGGTAAAATTTCAAAACTGCATTTTCAATCTCTGCACCTCGAAACACCGGTATTTCCAGATTTTCAAAAAAAACGAAATATTTTTTTCTGAACTCACGACGCTGTACTTCGCATCGTGTCCAATTATCGTGAGACCGTTGTGTTTCCAAATGATTTCCGGCCGTGGCCACGCCTCGACGCGACAGATGATCAGTGCCGACGAACCGCGCAATGCGGTCAGCGTGTCCGAGCGGGACGGAATCACGGTCGGCGGAACTGCAATGCGGCGGTTTTTCAGTTTTTTTTCATCGGGGACGTTTCCGCAATCATTCCAAGCTCAGTCCTCTCCAATGAGTTGACAAAACATTAACATGTCAAAAAGGTTTTGGCAAACCAATTTTTCGACTGATACCGTAAAGTCGTGCGCAAGACTTTACGGTAGTTTTGTCGTAGTCAACGTACGACGCTGAAAAACGCAAAAACCAACAGAGAATATGTAGCTTCGTCGTCCAAACGTCGTCCGGATCGATTGTGTTCGACGCCAGGCATTCGTAGTCGCCGAAATGCTGGCGACTGACGCGGTGGATGTCGAGCACGGGCCCCGGTGAACTCGTAACTGAAAAACGTTTTTTCCGAATCAATACGAATATAATGCAGTTGACTCAGTTGTTCAGTTGGAGTTTTGAAATGACCCCACCGAGCGCAATTCTGTCACATTAAGAAGGTCATTCAAACTAAATTCGACCGCAACAAACAACAACTCACTTCCATAGCTGCTGCTGTTCGGCAGATTCAACTGAATCATTTTTCGGTCTTTCCTCCTCCAGACGACCTTTGGCGGCGGATGTCCGGAGGCGCTGCACAACAGCGACACATTGTGGCCCTCCTTCACTTCGATGTCGGCCGACGTTTGCGTTTTGTCGACTTTCGGTGGCACTGGAATCGTTTGCGAACAGTGTCGAATTTTGTTTTTTTTTGTTTTTGTTTGTTCGCTCGTTTGCTGAATATATACAGTTGTGTTGTCTGACGCCGGTGTGCATTTCTTGTGCGGTGATAAACGCAATCGGACGGATACACACTGGCACGCGTGTGTGCCAGTGTGTTTGTTTGCCCGACCGACCGACAAGAATCAATAGTTCAATAGTGTCGAAAAATATACACCGTCTTCAGACGAGGACTTTGTGTGAAGTCTGCTTATTTAGAAACTGTCAAGTGAGAACGCCGTGTATGACGTCATTCCTGTTTGACAGCGTCCAACAAACAGACGATACGAATGCCAATTACATACAGGTTGCGCACAGCATACCCAACCGCAGCGTTTTTTAATCGAGAAAAGCAAGTCCAATGCATGCAAAGTGTATTTCCCTGTAAATCGCAAAGAAACATTGTTTTTGGATAAATCACGGAGGGTTGTGTTTGCAAAAATATGTAACTGGCAGCCAGGGTAGAAACAAAAACATGATGGCTATCAAAATTCTGTAAACTGCCATAAACTCAATTCAGGGTTACATCAGGGCATGTCAGTGCTTGATACTTGCATGATCTAACTGCTTGAAATTTAGCATTAAGAGTGTTGAGAACTTTGAAACAACCGTCAATATATTTTCGCACAACATCCAGCTTCACGGTGTCGACGGCTCTGGGCTTTTCTAATTAAAGGTGAAACTAAACGTGTTTTTTTTGCAAAGGATAGTTCGCTACAAACGTACACGCCGTTTTTCTGGCACTTACCGGTTGAAGTGGGCCTCTCTGGTGACCAGGCTGGTACCGAGTTTCATTTTTTTTCTATCATTTGCTTTTTCCAAAATATTCGTCGCATTTTCTCATCAAAACTATTGCTTCGAATCATTTATCAGGTCCCTAAATATAGCGTTCACTAATCCGTTTCATGAAAACAACCTCAAAAAGGCGCAATGATTTGCGTGCTCTCTGGCGCGTAACGGCACGCAAGCAAGCGAGCGCGCATGTGTTGACTAATTATCATTTTTTCACATTTTACACCTCATATTCAGGGGTCAATTGAGCTTGGTGTTCTTGAGCAAAGCCTGCGCTGGTTTTCTTATGATTCGGCTTCACCAGAAAGGGTGCAATTACGCGTAATATGATTGATTTATTGGCCGGCGCCCGCATAAGAGCAAACCAATTGAGTGTCGACCTTATATTGAACGTCTATCTGTTATATTCTGAGTGGCTGCCGCGCATATGAAGCATGACCTTTGCTGGGCAAAGATTGCATTTCACAGTTCACACCGGGTTGGCTGATGAAAACAGCTCTAGAGAGTGGAGACCCGCGCATTTCAATGGCTGCGCTTAAGTTTTATAATGAGCATTTCGGGCTAAGTACGCTGATTGACAAAATGTGAATGGGCGAAAAAACGAGCACAACACAGAGCTTCATGTGAAGGTGTACTGCCAGTGTGTTTGATTGACGGTTCATTAAACAAAAGTCACAAAATATGAACCTTTTCAACTTTTTTTCAAATTTTCAGCACACACACGACGAGGCAGTGCCCAAAAACAAGCAAACCTCGCGCTCACACTGACCTTTCAGTTCGAGCGTGGCGACCTGCGTCATCACAGGGTCGGTGTTCACCTGGCACATGTATTGTCCTGCGTCGCCCAAGTGCACGTTTCTGACCACCAGTCGGAAGCGGCCGGCGGGCGGTCGATAGTCGATGTGGTACTTGTGCAGTGAGCGGAATACCTGCAGACGTGTTGTATGTTGCATGTGGTTCTTTATTCTGATTTTCGTAGCAGCTTTTTGTCGTCAAAATGTTATGGAGAACATTTTGCAGACGAGAACTGAATGTTGTAAACCAGGAATTTCTTTTGCGACTATTGATCAGAGACCACGTCATCGAAGTCAAATTACGATCAACAGTACAGGACAATAATGCACGTAGAGTCAGCGAATGACTAAATTGTTTCAATTCGAGATTTGTCACCATAGAAACGTATAATTCCAAATAACCAGAAATTGAAAATTGAATTAAAAGCCAAATAAAGCGCACCTGATGCTTCCAAGTGAGCAGCGTTGCCCTTCCGTCGTCGTTTATTTTTAGCCAGGCCACCTGTTTGTGTGTGGAGAATTTTCTTGGTAAAATTATGTGGTCAGTGTGTCTTTGCCAATCGCTTTTAAGAAAGTATACAAATCGTTGTGGATATGATCAACCCTTGAAAATCAAGCTGCATGAGGAACGCGGTTCACATATGATGGGAGAGTCGCTTAATCCATTGCATGTGAAAAGCAGTTTAGCTAGCTGACTGGCTGTTTGAATTGATGGTCTGATAAATTACGGTCTCATGAAAGGTGTTGCTTCTTCTTATCAATTTCCTGACAGTTGGGTTTTTATTTTTTGAGTTTTGTAAACCAAAACCAAACAACGCGGTCTCGTATGCACCTGGTGTCGGCCAATGTTGTCGACGTAGCAGATCAGTTCGATGTCCTGCCCGGCGATCGCTGTTAAATTCTGCATTTCGCGCGAAAACTTCGGTTTCGGTCCCTTGCCGCAGGCTGGAATTAGAGGTGGTGAAATAGAGGCCGTCTTTGTCTCGTGAACAAAAACTGCAACGTTTCAAAGTCAAAATTATGGCGATCGAAATTGGTTCCTTTAAGATTAGGAGAAGGAAACAAAAAAAAAACCAAAAGCATCGTTATGGATGCTGATTGAAATTTGTTTAGACTTTAGTTTCAAGTTTTCGTTTTCTTTATTTATCGACAGCTTTGACACGACTTTTGCTGATGATGATCCTTACAATACCGCTGCGCCCTCTAAACTGACCATCGTTGTCAAACAGGGCGCACAGCATTGTTGGAAGGGTGAGAAAATTCACAGCGGGTGGGACTCCGACTCCGTTGGGGCCGAGGGCCAGCGTGCCGCCGGAGCCGGGCGCCGAAGAGTTGTGCGACATGATGTCTGACTTTTCGGTGTTATTTCGGCGTTAATTACTCGTTTTTATCCGTCTATTTGAAGCAGTGTGTGACGGCATTTTTGGTATTGATTTCCCAGTTTGAAAGTCACTGGCTAAAAACAAAAACAAGTCAACACTTTCTCGAGTTGTTGTTGTTGTTGTTGTTGTTGTTGTTGTTGTTGTGATTTTTTAGGCGATGTTTTTAGCCAGGGCTAACCCAGAGAAGCGTACAGAACGCCATTGAGTCAGTTCAGTACAGTCTCCAGAAAGGGAATATTGCGTGCGCTCAATATAATGGGTATAACCGGTTTGTTCAGCGGAAAAAAATGTCTGTCAATCTCTGTCGGTCGCGTCGCCTCTAAACTCAAAATACAATGACTTGATTCTGATATTATTTTGTTTATATTGGGAAACCGTTAAACCGTGTATGAAGGTTTATTGTTCGAAATTACAGTAAAAACGAACGGGGACTGATAAGGGCGGGGCGTGTGTGTGCCCAAAAAAGCGATATTCTGATCGACCTAAAAGGCTTGAATACAAACAGCAGAGCACACTATTATTGGGCGTATAGGCGAAACAACAAAAGAAAAAGCAGTAAGTTTCCGTGATTCAATTATAAAATATACACTTGTTGCGCGCATAAACTGGTCCGTGATGCTTTTTCGGTATGCACTTTTGTGAATGCGGGGCGGTGCACTGAAAAGTGCCTGGATACTTGTGCTTGAACTGTCCGGTGTTTTGAACTTTCTAAGTTGAGCTCGGAAAAATCGCCGTCGATTTGTCATTATGACCAACCAGTTGATTGACTGTGTTTGCCTTCTCATTGGTTGATTTTATACAGCCAATCACTGAATGAGATTCGAATAAATATATGAATGTCAGTCTTCGATAGTCTCGCTATTTGATTCTACGCTGATTTGAAAAGCGATGACGCCGCTTTCACAAATCTCGTCATTCTAAGATGGGAACCTTGATCAAGCCACCCCCAGGAACGGCGCTAGAAAAAGCGCGAGGCAAACCCCACACTTCTTTTATGTGGTACACTTTATTTATTTACTGTTGAGTTTGAACTGCTCTTGATTTCGCATGCTTAAACAGGGCGGAAGCCGAATGGAACTGTGGTGTTACGCGGCGTGTCTGATCTTTGCCACAGCAGAAACAAACATTAGAAACCATTGCCTTGAACACAAGAAGTTTTTATAACGAAAAAATATGTGGTGTTTTATGCTTGTGGAATCCTGGGATAATTTCCTGTATGAAGACTTTGCTGATGGGCAAATTTTAAAAGAGTTTGCAGCAGTGCTACTGAAGCTCCTCAATACCACTGATGATCTAAACAAGATGTTGCTGCATATATGGAGCTGAGGAGACGAAATGTCTTAAATTAGCACGATATCTTTCTTGTCACACTGGTTGGCCTTTATCGTCGGATATGGGCACACGGCTTATGGTACATGTAGGCTGCACTTTTTCTACTCGAAGGCAAGGAAGTGCATGTGAATTTGGGAGTAATTTGGAGGACATTTGTGCATGGCCTTGCGCTATGTAAGTAAAAACTAGTGAGTTCACTAGCAAAGCTGCACAAAAGCAAGATTGGGATAAAACAGCTGAAAACTTTACATAAAGTAATCACGCTCACTAAAAATATATGTGATGACAAAGAAGTGGCACTGTCAGATATGACAAGCGGGAGCACAAATTCCAAACACAGTATAGTAAGGTTATCTTAAGAACTCGCAAAATCGCACAATAATTGTTCATTCTGAGTCCATATATACGAAATCCGGAGTTCGTTTCGAGCAGAGATGGGTTACATGATTTGACTGCTGATTTTCAGGGGCGACATGAAAAGTGAAAATGAGTCAATTTTGCACTTCAACAGTGAAGGCATGCGACAGAGCCAAGAGAGCACATGTTACACACACGACACACACACAGAATGTTATTATTTACGACTTTTCAGAGAAGCGGAAAATTTATTTATAACTAACTAGTCGACCTATGCTTGCTTAATATCTCCGGAGACGATGTAAACGTGTGGTGTGCATCGGCCGAAGCGACATCAGAAGAATCCTATGAGCATCTAAATACAAGCGTTCGTTAAGCACGCCGACGCTGGCTAGCCGCCGTTTCCCTCGAAAAGAGCATACGAATAAGCTTACAGTGAAGGAACAGCTCTCTGCTTAACATTACGTAATCGGATAAGGGCTTAATTTGTGCACTGCTGTTTAGTGTATGTGATCTCTTAAATGTTGAGAACATAATATTGCTTGGAGGGTCATATGGTGTTGAGTTGTGATAACTGAGCCGAATACATCCGAATAATATCTACATAGCAAAAATCTACATGGGAAAATTGTCACATTTCATTTGCACTTAACCGCTCAAATTGCTGACAGTAACACAACGCTATCATTTTTTTATTTTTTTCTGCGGCTTGGGTTGGATGCAGGTTCATTTAATTTTAGGGTGCCAACGAACAACGGGGTATCAAGTTGGAGTCGTGTCAATAGTCGCTACTGGAAATATTTTTTGATTTGTTGTAAACAGTGAGTATACAATGTAACACATGTGAACCGAGGGGGCGGCTGTCAAATCCAGAATGTTTTGTCATCTGGGTCCAAAAATAAACAATCTTACTAATCGGATTAATTTACACCATATTTATAAATAAGGTCAGAAAGTCAAAACAATGTTTTCACTATAGTACTCTGGTTTGTTTACATGTTTCCGAAAACGTAGTTTTTACTTGCAGCTGTTGAAAATTCCCGTGGCCAAAGTAGTGACACTGTATTGCAGTTTCAAGAGAGAATCTCTCGGTTTGCATGTGCAGTGTTTCAATCGGTCGAACTGAAGCGTTGTTGTTGCAATATAATCACAGCTTTTTTGTGTATTGAACAGATTTTAAGTGTAGCTGAAAGCTGCTGAAAGCTTGTGTGTATTTGGCCAGAACGGGGCAGAGCGCAAAGGAATCTAAAACAGGAAACGCAAACAAGCCAATTATCACTTCCGGAATTTCCATCGCAAACTGGGTGCTTGACGCACAACTGATATGCTCAATTTCGTTTAAAATCTGCCGAGTCAGGCTTGTTATGCACGTGGGTGCACGGTAGATCTACCACACTTGGTCTCGATCCGAACTCCGTGGTGTACTTCATCTTTGTCATGAAGCAGATGAACCATAAAAACTGAGAAAACGAGTGAACACTTTGAAACAAGTTCTCCTGAAAATCCGCCAGAAACAAATTGTTGTTTCTTCGCGAAGTTCATATCAAGACCTAATAATGAAAGTACCCCACCCCACACAAAAACGTATCGGAAAAGCCTTTTGACATCAGATTGTTTGTGGCATACTGTTGCCACCCACCAGTAAACAGTTGAACGGAATTTTCGCATTATGAATTTGACGTTTTTTCCAAAAGCATGCAGTGTGTGGAAAATGTGGAGAAACGGCAAATTCAAATGTGTGCGATAAAGATAGAAACTGTAATGTGCGCTGCTCTAAAAGCAACACAAAACGTGTTCTGTCTCCGTTTCCGATCGAGCTCTTTTTTGTTTTATGATTTAAGCGAGCTTTGAAACTATTGTCGTTATGTGCATTAATGTGAGCGTTGTGAATTTGATTAATTTTATTCAGACAAAGAAAAAGGCTTTGTGCAGTTACAAACGTCGAGAAAACAAAGAACCACCTTTTTGAGAAAAGCGTGCTATCAGGACTTGGGAGTATTGTTAACTGCTGAAATTTATAAAAACAGTTTCTTCAGCTTCCACAATTTGCCACTTATGGCCATTGAAATGCAGGTTATCATTGGGATTCAAACTTTCAGTTCAACTTTTAATTTTAAAACACCGAAGGTTGACCTAACATAGCATAGTACAAATAAAACATTTTAACATACGTGTAGCTGTGTGGTCACTAAATACTGCAACATGAATGCGCCCTTAAGAGATGGATAATTCGTAACATTTCAAAAAAAACTCTTTTACTTACCTGCTGGTTGTGTTATCCAACAAATCACCAAAATTAAAGCCACAATGAACCAGTCGGTTGATATTAGCATTTCGACTCTGTTTATTTGATTGTCATTTCCACCTTGATTGATGTCATCAAAATGAATTGCGTTATGTTTCTAATTTCAAAACAACCGGATGCCAAGCGGACGAATCGTTTTATGTAAAAAAATACTGCGCTAATATGTCGAATAAGAAGCGAAAATCGTTGATTTGTAGATGATCAATTCACTTCGGCATTGCGTCTTTTGATCTGCTCTGTTCTGGAGTAAGTAAATAGAGCAATCTTGTAATCGATATCTGAATCAGTGGTTCGGCAACGGCTCTTTTTATGCAAGGCAAAAACGTACTGTTGCAAGAATGCAATGTCCAAAATAATGTGGTTTTCACTGAGATTGCAAAGAAACAACAACCGTCAATCAGGTATATATCATCAAAGAAATAGGTATATATCGATACCATACCGTGTTGAAATATAGAAACGTGTTTCAGCGAGGAAATAAAACCGTTGGTGAAACCATGGAAGTGTACACAAGACAAACACAAATTGATGAAATTTAAAACTCTCGATAGAAACTCATTTATTGAATCCTCACAAGAGAGCTTGTCTGATAGTTTTAATAGTTCTGCAGTAACTAAACGCTATAGGACCACAAAAGATAACTTGGGGCACTAAGTAGGTGTACTGTATGTTAGTCACGTCATTTACGACGGCAAGTGCGTTCAAGCTAACAAGTGAACTGGTTTGAACGTTCAGCATTAATTATACGTGTACTTATTCATTATTTAGATCCATAAGATGCATGTGATTGTCAAAATTTAATGCAAGAGAAAATATGTACAGAGTATATAACCGGAACTTTTAAACGGAACTTAAACAAGCATTTGTGCCATACTTAGAAGATACATACATATTTAAACAGTACCACGGTCTGAACGGGAGACGGCAATTTGTGCACAGTTTTGACTTCTGAAAGCTTAACCAAAATTTGAAAAAAAAACCGGAAACACACACTTCGCACCTTAACATGAATTTCAGAGAACTAGACCTTATACGTTATTTGTGTTTGTATATATTGAATATGGAAAAGTTTCTAAAACGTATTGTGTCAAACGCTGCAAAAACATATTGGAGACCACTTTCAATAAGGTGCCACAAAAAGAATCTCTTAAGTATCTAGTTAGGTATTTTAAAATAGTTTCCGCTTTTATTCTCAGATAATTTCAGACTGCTTTTTCATAAATTTTTCAAGCTGTTTATGTCTGCTAACCTAGTTTTCGCAACCTGCAAAAGCTGATTTTAAATATAGCAATGGAGATTACCGCAAAAGCGACGAAGGCTTGGGTGTTTTCAATTATGCTATGCTTGAATTCGTGTTTTGTTAATAATGCTACTTTTGAAAATACGCGAGATCCAGTATGATATATATATATATGCACACATACATTGTATGTTGTAAAAGTCATTTACATAAAATATCAGTAGTATTTTTTCATTGTGAAATAGCTTTTAGAAACGGTGACTTGTAAAATGCTACCGAACCATAGGATGAACCAGAAATAGAAGCGAATGTTTGATTTTTTTATTCTAGGAAAACTGAACATGTTTGTCAAGTCTGTTGGACCGCTCACTTTTTGGGTTTAGTCAAAGAAGTCAAAGAAGTTTTCAACGTTTGGAACGGTGTTTCTGTCATATAAATGCTAACGCGAAAGACCACCTCAGCGTATATACCATATTGTGTCCTTTCAATGACACGTTAAAAAACATATACATATGTACGAGTAGGTGATTGTGATTCTATAAACAAGTTACATACGTTTTTTCAATACATTCAAATACCATATCTTTCTTGTATCTACGTATGTACATACATTGCGACTCATCATGGCAGAACAGATACATGCAAGTTTGCAGCGCGTCTGAATGTGGCGCGCTGCTAAAGCTAGTGGGCCCAATTTTCTGTCGTGGCCTGGCGATAAAAATGTATCGGTTTTCCGGTTTTCTCGTTCTAATGGTCCGTATGGAGATGCGAGATGGCGAAAAGAAAATGATGGACAGACCTATCAACTCAGCACATCAGCGCATGTCCAAAAATGCTAAAAAAAACTCCGTTTGACACTTGGTACGATTTCTACCGTGTTAGGTCTCAAAACGACACGTACGCGATTGTCAAAACAATAGAATTGCAGAATTTATTTTGTAACGGTTCTGTCGTTTTTCCACGCCAAACTCCCTTGACGATCAGGAATACTGAACATGAAAATATCGTGTTGAGACCAACAGCGCGAGAAAACCGTAATCCAATTCTTCAACTATCGCATGCATCAATTTGCAACTGCGTCCGCCAAACGTGGAATCCAACACCAGTGTCTTTCGAGTATTCCACTGAACCGCACTTATGAACGTGGAACGCTATTTTCAAACTAGAACTGTGGCGCTAAATCTTGGATCCGCGCGGTTTTATCGTACCGTATCTAAAATCCTTGTCTAAGACGGTTTGTATCCATACACTTTCATGCACTGCGTGGCGTGAGCGTGACACACAAACACACTGGCACACGTACGTGCAATACTGTTGCGGCTGCATGCGCCTGTTGGGACTACCAGATACACAACACGTGTTGAAGGAAGTGTACGGTCCAAAACACTGCGTTATAGCAAGCAGATTTTTGTGGGTGAAAGTGGTCTTCAATTCGCTTCTACTTATTAAAGATTGATAAGTACATAGAATGGGTTCAATAAATGTATGATCTTGTCGAGACCCTGTACTACGATAGTCAGGGTACAGAATCTGTTAAATGTGTCAGCATTTTAGCTTTTTCTTAAAATGTCAACAGCATGCACTAAACAAGACACGTCGGGCACATTTTCCAAGACACTTTTCAGAGAAAACATGTTTGTAGTTCCATATTTTGATCGCTATAGTTTTCACTCGTAAATTACAATATTCGTCAATACGATGCAGCATTGTAAGCAGTTTTGGTGCGTTTTAAAAACATTTTAGGCCAGGCCTTGGATTGTTGTATCATTCGGAAACGTGGCAGATATTCATCGGATAGAATTTCTGTTTGTGAGAGGGCGAAAAATTTTAACCTGAAGTTCGATCCGACATCATGCAATGTGAACGAAACGAACTGTGCAAAGCTTGCAGATCACTGTATCTTCCGTATTAGGTCTCGCGACCCGATTTTGCCTTTCGAAAAGTGAAAATGGCATTGTATGTCGTCCTGGGACAATTAAAAAACTTGGACTATTGAAAAATCACCCGTGGGTAACACAGTCCCCCAAACAAACACACTAGCCCACTCTTGCGCATTCTTGCTGATGATGTGTTCGTTAATTTTGCCACTTATCAAAAAAAGAAAGCTTTTCCATCCGAGTGTGGTCAGAGCAAACCACGCAAAAACAGATAACTTCTGTCGATTTGAAAAAAACTACAATACCGGTACTATAGGTTACCTACTGCAGTACTAGTGAAGACAGTTTCAACATATCTGGTTGTGGGAACGGTTTTTCAGCAGAAAAACGTTACTGCGCGCACATGCACAAGTATAAGATAGACATGCTTGTTTACTCGAGAGTGTAATGAGATTTTCAAGGTTCTACAGGACACTTTTAAAGTGAGTGTCATTTTTTCCGTAACTCGTGCAATGCGCTAAACTATTGCTGTCGCTGAAAATAGTACTTGTCGGGAAACAGGACACAGAGATACGTTCCGTCCATATCTTAACCATCCAACGTTGCATCTTGTTTTCACTATTTTCAAAACGCTTTGTGCACGACACATCCCTTAGAACGTCCCTTTAAAAGTTCTTTTAGTCGCACCACTAGATGCATGGTATACGTATGTAGGATGCAATTATAATTATCGGAAAAATAAACCCGAGGGGAATTTTCGTACGGGTGAAGTAACATGGACATACAATGACAGAATAGCCGTTTGGAAAGTTTCATAGTTGCCCCCGGTGTTGGCGCGCAGCTAATTTGTTCGGCAATTTTCTTCCTCAAAATTCAATTACCCCTATTATACATATGAGTAAGACTTCTTTTTTTCTCAAGAAAACTTTTGTAAACAGCATGACGCACACTCTCGTCCCACCACAGTCATGCTGTAAACTTAACGGGCATTCATGAAGCAGTATTTCGTGATGCGTATTGTAGCTATGCAACTTCTCAGTCACTCATTTTTATTTGGCAGTGCATCTATGGACACATGTACAATTGTACATATGTACAAAGTAACATACCGAATTACAGAACAGCCAAACTTCGGTATGTTCCACTAAAACACTATGGATCATTCAAACATTATTCACTGTGTTAACAGAAAAAACGTAGAACTGAAACTGACCATTACGAATGGAGATTAGAAGAATAGTGATCAGCCAAAACCAGTGGCGCCGCGAGCATTTCGGTGACAGTATGCAGCAATTTGCAGCAACAAGTCGAGACTTGAAGTTGATTTCCATTATTTTGCGTTTGTTAGAATTGGTATTTCAGCTGC
>JASANC010002692.1:0-19595 GCA_030248135.1 Theristus sp. LFF4_11 | reverse complement strand
TTCAAACTTTACATGGCTTATCGATTTAAAAATTGCCGATTCTTCTATGATGCAGTGGTGCGAAAGTAATGAACACTTTTTGTTTCACACATAACTTTTTCGTTGAAATGTCACAGTGAAAGAAAAAGAACACGATTTTTTTGCATGCTGACATTGCTGACACATGCGCTGTAGAGATTGTAGGAGCAGATAAAATGAAAACCAACATTTGCTGAACATAAACTATTGCCGTGTTCAGATTCTGATGCTACAGCTGTTTGTTTGTGGGTGGGTTTTTTTTGCAATTTAGATTATTCGATTCTCTAAAAATTGAATTGTAAAATTTAGGCAAACGGTCGAGTTTGTATAAAAAGTAAAGGCACCCCAAGCGCGAACAACAGACAAGCGCGCAAAGGAATCATGCAAGATTAAAACAATGGGCTGAAATAACGATGGACGAAAAACGGAATTCTCTAGCGAAGACTCCCCCGAAAAACAACTCGTATTCAACATTTGATCAGCAAGAGCCCGATATACAAACCACGGGAAAACACCTCCGAATTCCGCTTGCAGAAGTTCGAAAAGAAGTGAGGATATTTTGTTTGTTTTACACTGTTCTCATTGCGTATTTGTCTCAATGCGCAATCAAAACACTGAATGTACCGTAAAATCTTGCATATAAGGTTCCTCCCACTTAAAGATCCCCATCCAAAAGTGGACGGCGTATCACGCGGCGGGAAACCAAAAAATTCAAAATTTTGACATGGTCGAAATCCCACCCCGTTTATAAGGTCCGGAATTCCTAATCTTCACTTTATAAGACCTCCTCACACTTACCGTAAAATCTTGCATATCAGGTTCCTCTTACTTATAAGACCCCCACCCAAAAGTGGGCGGAGTGTCACACGGCGGGAAACCAAAAAATTCAAATTTTTGGCTTGGTCAAAATGCCACTTCGTTTATAAGGCCCGGAATTCCTGATCTTCGCTTTATAAGACCTCCTTCCACTTATAAGGTTGTCACACAAAATTCCACTTTTTTCAGAAATTTTTGATTTTCAAATTTATATAAGGAGACCTTATATGCAATACTTTACGGTATTAGGTTGTCTCACAGCTTTCCACTTTTTTAGAAATTATTGATTTTCAATTTTATATAAGGAGACCTGATATGCAAGACGTTACGGTAATTTTGCAGTTGTTCAAGCGCCACTGGCGCGAAGTGTTCGCCTATTGTTTGTCATTCTCGAGTTTCGGCCTTTGCGTCGGCTTCCTCGGGCCAACACTATGGGACTTGAGTTGTCAGACGGGCACCCTGGTGAACAACATGAGCTTCATGTTTGGCGCACAAAGCGCAATGATTGTGGTCGGAAGCTTGCTTGGTGGACTGTTGTTGAAATAGTCGGTGCAAGATACGCTTTGTTTTTTCATGAGAATTGATCGTTTTATAATTGAATTGAAAGTTTTTTTATAATCAGAAATTGGACGCAATGAACTAAAAATACAAAAACAGTGACTTTTTCAAGCATCCCGGCACATCCTCTATTACTCCTCAGCAAGCTGTTCATTGTGATTAGTTTGTTATTGGTGGCGGACAGCAAAAACGCGGGTCAACTAGCAGTTGCTTTATCAGGTAAAAAAAAATGAAATTCGTGTTTCGTTTTCAAAAAGCAAAGAATAGTTTCAAATTTAGAAAAACTTTCGACTTTAATTTTAGGAATGGGACTAGCGATGGGTTTTATAGACACGGCTGGCAACGTGTGCATACTGGAGATATTTCGAGAACACGTCGGGCCTCTAATGCAGGTGGATAAAAGTTGAAATGTCCTGGTGAATGAAATCCCTTTGATAACATATTCGAAAGGGGGCGCCAGGACGCGATAGTATGCGAAAGTATGCGAGAAAACATTGTGAGAAAACCGTGAAACAATGCTAGCACGCGCATTTATGCGGGACGAGCGATAATGCGTGAATCTAGGCGAGAGAATGTTATAAGATGCGTGTACATGCGAGAAAAAGCGATAGCACGAGAAACTAACGCGAATGTAAGCGAAACAAAGCGATAAACTGTGAAATGTTTGTTGTCGAGGTGCGAATGACATTGCAGACGCTGCACTTCTGCTACGCCGTCGGAGCTGTGCTGTCGCCGTTGATTGCAGAACCGTTTCTGACAAGTTTGGACTGCACCAGACTGATTGAGGAAGAGTTTGTGGTGCGACGTCACGATACTGTACGATTTAAGCACAACGAAAACAACATCACCGTCACAACACCGTCTACGACGACGTCACTGTTGACACTCCACATGCGTGACGAGTACGTTATTGGCTGAGTTCGCATTCTGGTCAAGTTTTCAATAATAGTACCCCTTTTACCGTATTACCCCCAATAAACCCCCATGGGGGATTAATACGTCAGCGACTTTTAGGGGTGGGGGTTTATTGGTGGGGGGGGGGATTATTGGGGGGGGGGGGTTTATTTACAAAAAATTCTAGGGGTGGGGGTTTGTTGAAAAATGGCAAAAATACATTGCATGGCAGGCAAGAAAGTCGCAGAAACTTCTACTCTACATAGAAATTTCCTTTTATAACAGCCTTTTGTAATGAAATTACTATTAACTCACCCATTTGGGGCCTTTGATAGCACAATTTCATCATTTTCACTGCAACCAGCCACTGAATTCGCTGGGTATGTGTTTCAAACAGGTCTCCAATAATCCCCCTTATTTGCGGGGGGGGGGGGGGGATTAGTCGGAAACTGGTCGGGGGGTGGAGGTTTATTGGTGGGGGGGGGGATTAATGGTGGGGGGGGTTTAATGGGGGTAATACGGTATATGCAATTTTAGAGTGGTCACCGTGGCGTCCCTGACCGAGGCGCAGGCGTTTTTAAAAGTGCACGCCGCGTTTTACATTATGGTCGCGTTACAGGTGCGTAAAATCATCAGGACTGTTGAATGTTTATATAAATACGTTTATCGATTCATTTAAAATTACAAAAAAAAACACAGATCCCTTCCATAATATTCATGCTGTATTTGCTCGGGGTAAAGCGATTCGGCCCTAATATCGGTATCAGTGAAAATGGTCTGTTTTTTTTACAATGGCTTCAAATGAGCTTCAGCTTTACAATGGCTTCAGCTTCAGACTGTATGAGAACCTTCAGATGGGTCCTGCAGTGCGTTCAGTCCAACGAGCCGCATGTCATGCAGTGACCTGTGGAGGAGTGCGCGAGATCGGCTTGGTGTCGTTGTTGCATTTGGGTGCCTGTTGCTGTTGATGTCTGATGGTTTACAGGTAAACAGGCCGTTGTTGTTGGGATTTAAAAAAATGTCTTTAGTCACGGCTAACCCAGAGAAACGTACAGACCGCCGTCGAGTAGGGCGACCATCGAGTTTTCTCTGTCATTACACCCGTCGGCGGGGCTCGATCCCCTGAACGCATAGACAAGAGTCTAACGCGCTAACACCCAGGCCAGGAGAAAGTTGACACAGACGATGCGGATAGAAGAAAACTGCTTCGACTGTACATTCATTGCACGTGTCACCCATTCTAGGCGTCATTCAGCGGATTCGTGTTCACGTACAGTCGCCTCGAGGAGCCGGACATCTCCGTGACTGCGTCCGATTTTATCGACACTGCTTTCTGGGTAAACGTGGTTGCACGTTGACGATCTCTGTTCAATAAAACGCTTTTAGTTTTACATTCAGTTTCTGCACATTCTGTTGCAAAGCATTGCCACTTCCAATTCAGTGCGGTTTCGCGTTCGGCCGCTTTGCTGCCATTGTTGCGTCGCTGCACGTTTCCCCATCGGCGCTGCTGGCGGTCGATTCGGTTGGCATGATCTTTTATTTTGGTGCCGAGACTCCAATGCGCACATAGATGGGCAAACTGTGTTATGCATGAAACGGGAATTCAAATCGGCAAAGTGATCCGATTCCTTTGGCGATTTTGAATTGCCACATATTGATTGAAACTAGTTTTCTTTCTACGTCTGCAAACGTATTGGAGTCGCAGATCCTAAAAAAATGATAAGAAACCCAGAGATACTGCACGAACAACGTTTTAAAAAAACAACTCGAAGACATTGAAAACATTCCATGAACGTTCGTTTGAACTGCAACCAGATCGGTTGCCAACTGTCACTGCTGCTGGTCTGCATTTCACCACAAAGCTACTGGCTCAACGTTGTCGCGTTTTCGTTGTGCGGCCTATTTCTGTCGAACGTCTCGCCGTCCGTCATATCGCTTGTTGAGCAACTGAGCAAGCTGGATTGTAAGCTACAGTGTAAAATGACAATGTGTCCATTTGGAAACAAGCTTTTATAAAAACTGTTTACTCGAAAAAAAATGAAAATCCTTCACAGCAATCAGCACTGGTGTTCTCGTTGTATTCGGCGCACTTGGCGAGATCGTCTATCCGCTGTTCATGGGCAACGTGAGTTGTTGTTGATCAATACTCAAACTATGCAGAACTCCACCTCCACACAAAACCAATGTTCACACACGCAGTTCCTGACGCAAGATCAGCCGCTGGTCTTCCTCTACGCCGTGATTATTTCGTCGGCGCTGTTGGTTGCTGCGACGTTCGGCACGATTGCGATCGGCCATCGAAGACATTCGCACAACGAACGCTGCGCTCGACCATGTTGGTTGTTGTTTTGCGGCTGTCTACAGCCTGCACCCTTGACTCTATAACATATCCAACCTAGCTGATTGGTTGGCGGTCGGTCACTTGATGCATGGATTCTAACTTCGCTCCACAGCAATTCATGCACAGAATGCATTCATGCACAGAATACCAATCAGCTAGTTGGATGTCTTATTGAGTTAGACTGTGGCGTAACTCATCATCAGCTCGGCGTTGTTGCGCCGAGAGCTGCATGGCAGTGATATGGCTGCTTTTCCTGCGAGCTCCGCGACAAATGACACGCGTTTAGAGCAAGGAGCTCCGCTTCTGACGGAGGCGTGCGCTACCATTCCCCTTGACCATATTAGTCGCGGGGTACTCGGAGCATCGCAACGACGAACATTTCGTGGTATTCAAGTTGTTTTCTTCAACAAACGTTCTCTTTTCAGCCCTCTGTCCAGCGCCATTCACGTCGAAAGTCGCCGCTCCCGAATTGCTCAATAGCGACGACACCTAATGCTTGGTTCTGAGGGCTTTGACGACGGAACTGACGGTCTGCTAATCGTTGAACTACGTAGTCTGCTATTTATATTTGCTGTGATTGTAGATGGTACTTTTTGTGATGGGCTTAGTTACAAAGTCACTATCATCGTGGGTCGGTTTTGTTTGAATATTGACCTGCTGAATAAAACTCAAACAACAAGAACAAAAGAGCAAGAAGCGTCCAACAGCTGCGTTTCTACGATTGTTCATTCTTGGTCATCTCCATCACACGAAACCAATCGGATGAACACCGGAAGGCCACTTTTGTGGGCATTCATTGCAGCACACGTCTCCGCCTGAGTGACGTCTGTGTAGCATCTTTCATTGTAGCAACACCAATATGCGAATAATTTGGCAAAGCGAGACAAAACTGTGCCTTTGTGTCTACTAACTGGTATGTCTAACGAAGCAAAAAAGTAAAAAACAACAAAAACAGTGTCATAAAACTCTTCGCGCAAAAAAAAGTTACATGGGTTTCTGCACCGAAAGAAGCAAAAAACCAAAAAAAGCCTGAACGATAACGACCGTTTGAATGTTCTGAACAACGAAATTAACGAAAGTACAGTCGACCTCCAAATTATGGGGAGTCAGCTGACTGGTTGGTGTGATGTGATGACCAAATTATGTGATGCATGCTTTCTGTGCAGGCATTGCTGTGTGAGCGGAGTTTGTCCTCTACAGAAAGCATGCATCACGTGACCACCAACCAATCAGTTGAGTCCCCATAATTTAGAGAGTTCGACTGGAATAACTGAGAAACAATGGTGGTCCGTTGGATGCATAGTCGAGCGCAAAGCAAGGCCGCTTGCTCTCTTCAGCTGTGCGTCTGTTGATGCGCGTGGTGATGTGGATCGTTCAAATGCGACTGTGCGCGTGGCCGATCGTAGTCCTTTGTGTAGATGATCGGTATCTTGACGTCCATCTTCTTGAGCACCTCCTCAATCTCCATCATCAAATACTCGCAGTCATCAGCGTGCAGGTCGCCGATGTTGCCCAGGCGGAACGTGGGCGCGTGCGCCACTTTGCCCGGGTAGATCACGAGGTGACGGGCGGCCAACTCGCGGTATAGCGTGACGAAGTTGAAGTTGTCGTCGTTCGGGTAGTAGAACGCCGTGATGATCCAGCCCTGCGCACGAGAAAAAACGATGTTGAAGAACCTAGTGCAAAAAAATTCCATTAAGCTCAAAAATATAAAAATTCCATTTTTTGACCGTCGAGAGTCCCATATGGCATTTTATACCGCTCTTATGTGCAAAACGTTTTTAAAAAATCGGAAATTTTCTGGACTGGCCACCCTAAGCGCAATGGCATGCTCTGACTTGAATCCAACGTCCTTTCCGAATCGCCGGGTTCATTCTTTTGTTCGTCGTTAGCTTTCAACTCTTTGAAACAGACGGTTACACTTGGTTATTCACGCAATAAAACTGCACGCGTTTCGGAGATGGGAGAATAACAAGAAGATTGGCAGCTAAACAGCGGTCCAGAACTCTACGAAAACAACGCCTTTCAATGCAGTGACGCTGACGACCAATGCCAAGAAGAAAACAGCACAGACATTCGCAAGTACTCAACCATGTGCCGCATCCACAATAGACAGACTACAGTAGTACAGGTAGAAGTGAGGGACATCACATTTGATTTTGAAAAAATTCACTGCACGTTCATCACGAAATAATAAAAACCGTGTCAGACGAACGCGTTTGTCAGGCGATATCAGATGGTCGAACGCCTTGAAGCCGATCTTTTGCATGCCGTTTCGGATGATTTCGTTGTTGCGTTTGTAGCGCTGCATGCGACCCTCGAACGTCTCCTCATTGAACTCCCGCAACGCCTGCAGGAACGCCAGCATCACGTGCACTGGCGGGGTGCACCGGAACTGGCCGTTGTACTCGAGTCCTGAGCAATCGCACACCACTAGTAAAACTCGTCAACATGTTGCACTTAGCTGTCGAATTCTTTGTGTATTTGTTGTGTGAGTTGTAAAAAAAAACATTTGCCACTGTTAGAGAGACGTCTCCAAGAAGTTGTTGTGTGTAATGTTATGATCATTTTTAGGTTCTACAACTCAACGCGTTTTCAAACGTGGAAAGGAAACCAGTTGCAATCTTTATGTGGGCTCTTCCAAATGCCAAAGTGAACCGGCCCTGTTTCGGGTACTCGAATCACTTTACAAATTTTGAATTCCCGCGTCCTGCATGAAACTGTTTTACAGTGCGCGCATTGAGTCTCGGAACTAGAATAAAAAATAATTGCTCAATGAACAAACTGTTCTGCTTCATCTCAACTCAAGGTGTCTGCTAAACCTGCTAAACCATGTAACGTCCAACTACCAGCATACCATTCAATTGCGAGCACAAATCGAACGCCCAACTGTTGCAGTTTCCCTTGCACTGTTCCAATGCGGTCTTGTCGGCAATCACGAACGAAAACCCGGGAACGCCTTGGAGACATTTGTTCGCGGAGCTGACGATGAAGTGAATCGGGCTTGCCTGCAGTGAGCGAACCGCTTCGATGAGGTGCACCGGTAGAAAAAGTGCATGACGTAAACGCAAAAGGGGCATTCATGCAGCAGCATTTTAGTGACACGCAGGTGTGTTAAAACATATCTAAATACTGCTTCATGAATGTTCCTAAACGCATTTACTTGCAAGTCTGCTTGCCGTTATGTCTTTCCGCAGTCAATAATGACGAACAAGTCTAACGAAAAACGTTTTATTCTATCAAACAATAGTGCACACAAACTTGCAAATAAAGCGGGCTAATTGCGAACTGTCCACCAACCTGCAAATCAATCGGCACCGCGCCAAAGCTGCTCATGGCATCGACAAAAAAGTGAGCAGCTGGAAATGACAGAAGCAAGTTTTTTCGATGTTGACGTCGCATTAAACTTTGATCAATCACGCTCACTTGTGTATTTGTTGACGAGTTTCGCAATTTCATAGATTGGATTGAACACTCCGGTTGATGTTTCACAGTGCACCACAGACACCAACGCGTAGTCAGCACCGTTGGCCTGCGAATCAGTTTTGTGTGATGAAAAAAATCAAAATTTGATCAAATCCACGCCAATAAAAATACCGGAAAGCGCAAACGCTTCGCCGGGAGTCTGCTGCTCAGAGGCGCTCGATTTTAATTTTACTCACTTTAGCGTCGATCGCAAGTTTTCATATTAATTTGCGTAGTAAGTTTGGCATGAAACTTCGTATTTTCTAGCGTGCGTCCACAAGAAAGCAAGTGGACAAAGAGACGCAAATCGTAGCACCTTGAGTTCAGCCTCGATTTCGGCCGTGTCTGCCTGCAGGTTCTCGGGCAACTTCAGCGCCGTGTGTCTGTACTCGGCCGCCTCGCACATGTTGATCATACGGTAGCCGTAGCCGCCGTTTGCAATCACCAATGCCTGCATTCAAGCGAACAAACGTTTCCTTCTGCTTTATTTTGTTTAATTTTTAGTTGCACGCACCAGAGACAAAAGACAGAAAAAGATTCGCTGAGCAAACTAGAAAAAAAAAATCTAGGAAGACTTGCTTTTGCCTTCGACCTGCCAATGACATTTGCGAACACGGCTTCCACTGCGTAGCTGCCAGCACCTTGCAATGGGATCGTCGTGTGACGCTCTGGATCACTGAATAAAACACAGAAAGTAAGCGGTCAAAGTTGGCGTCCGGGTTTAAAAAAGTTCATTCGTAACTTGAAATCAAACCACCAAAACATGTACGATCTCTTATTTTGGTCTCGAGACTCAATAGGCGCGCATTGATAGGTAAACAGTTCTTTGCATGACGCGCGAATTCAAAAATCTTAAAGTGATCGGAGTCCCCTGAATGGATCGCTTTGGCCGGGAGACTTTGAATTGCCACATAAAGAATGAAACTAGTTTCTTTTCACGTAAGCAAGCAAACCCGTTGGAGTCGCAGAATCTAAAAAAAATTTATAACACATACCCGTTCACAATTTTCAGCAAATCAGAGCGGATCGTTCTGACGGCATCAATAAAATGCGTGTCCCGACTGCCAAAGTCGTCCAACATCGCTTCCTTCACCGTTTTCGTCGTGTTTATCGGACCCGGCGTGAATAGCTTCGCCATTTTGTCTGACAGAAATTTTTTCTACTTATGAAAAAAATAAAATTCAACGTTTACGTAATTTAAAGACACTACAACAGCTGCGCAAACTGTAGAACAAGAGACGCACAGCTGGAGGTCGGACTACTGAATGAATACTGTCTCATTGAGAAAATTGTTGCCAGCAGTTTATTTTCAATTTGAAGTCCCACAGTCTTCAAAAAAACTAATAATCATAAACTGATAACTAAACTCAGAGAAAAGAGCATGTGATGTCCAATATAAATTATAAAATTTCCATGTTTCAAAGACGTAAAAATGTCAATTTCAGGCGTCCAATTCTTTTCACAATTTTCAAAACAACTTTTGCATTTGTGATTTTTCTCGACCTGTAGTCGCCCTGGATATTTTGTAGTATTAGCTGATTGGTTGCCTGAGCTTCAAGTTCAAAAAAGAAATTGAAATGGACTTTTCTTTTTTCTAGCTTTGTGATTTTTGTGCGTTTGTTTTGTGTGGGTAGACAAACGGTGAGATTTTGATGCAAAAAATCTTGTTTGTGATCTATGAGATGAATACAACAAAAGCAGCAGTTTTCATGAAAGAAAACTTTACTTTGTTTCAAAAAAGAACGACGGCGACGACGACAATTGGAAACCAGAATTCGCTGTCAAATATTAGCTGCTTTAATTTTTTTGATTAAGAAAAACGCTTTGCAGGATTTGTGTGACGTACATTTTGTAAAAAGCCGACGTGTTTTGCTGTCCATTCCCTTTTCCAGTAACAACGACGGCGGCGACGACGACGACGTTCGTTATTCTTTGTTTGGCAAATTCACATTTCGTTTTGAAAAATGTTTCTTTTGAATCATAATTCTGTTTTAACTACTATGAGCGACAATTTCTACAGCAATTTTTTTCCGAAGGGAAACCGCGTCGTCGTCTGTAGCGCAGGTGTAGGGCTTTCGCCTACCGTTCTGTAGGTGGAAAGTTCGAACCTCGCTGCGGACAAGACACATAATGGAGAAATAAACTAAAGTGACCAACAAGAGCTAATGGTCTACTCCCTCCAGAGCCGAGGGTAAATTGGGCTCGGGGCAGTATTGCCTGTTTCCGCCGGAGTTTGGTACCTTAGGGTTTCCGAAACCGGCGCGCGAACAAAAACAACGTCGTCAGTTATCGTTCTTTTTTCGAACAAAAAAGAGTTTCTTTACCATAAAATTTGCTGCTTTTGATTTGTCTGCAACTCACAAATCATGAACAAGTTTTTTCCATCAAAAATCTCACTGTTTGCCCACGCAAAATAAACGCACAGAAATCACAATATTCAGAAAAAAGAAAAAAATTATTTTTGAACCTGATGTTCAGGCAACTAATCAGCTAGTATTACAAAATATCCAGGGCGACTATAGAAGCATGGAACAACTGTAATGCAGGATATGAAAAAGCATGGCCGCGCATCAAAACACAGCAAATCATTTGAACGAAAAGTTTCAGTCCAGTGCCGTTGTTTGCGCTTTTTGCTATTATCGGTTTTTACAAAATGTCTGCTTGACAACACACGAAGCGCTGATAAACTACAGGTTTTATGTTTTAAACTACATCAAATAATACAGTCTAGTTCAAATATTCAACGGCTTGTGCAAGCCATAGGTTGAAAAAAACGCACACCAACTGCAGTCGAAAGCTCAATGGCATTTTCTCACAGACACCGCGTGAAAAACGTAATGGAGAAGTAAAGACATAATAGTTTGTCAGTTTGTTTTTAGTGTAATGAAACTGTTTACCCTGGCGATTTATGCTCATCAGCACAAAGTGAAACGTGTTTTCCAGGTCTTCAAAAGTCGTGCAAAATTGTCAAGACAAATATTCTCGTTCCAAAAACATGAAGGTAGAAAAAAAGAAATGTTCAAAAACGACTCCGAAAACCAATTGAATGATACAGCGTTTGGGAATTACACAGTGGAAATAACACAATTTTTTTGTTCAGCACATGCACAACAAAAATTCAACAACGCAAACTGATGCTAAAACAAGCACGTATGATACAAACAAGCAGACCAAGTGAAGGGCTGAAAGAGCTGAAACATTACCAGCTCCCGCAACGACCACACGTCACGCAAGCCAAATGTGGCAGCGATGATATGCTTTGTGCTTTATACACATACAAACGAGAGGGGTCTCTGCAGTGAAGTTGCATTTTCAAACAATTTTGATGAAGCAACCATAACCACCAACGCAGCAGCTTGCATGATGCACGAGCTCACACCACACTGTAAACATTCTGGCGTTTTTCGTCGTTTGTAACAGTCAGCTGGTGTTAAACGCCAATGAAGTTGTCAGATTTTGTTTACAGTGCCAGCTGAGTTTTGTGCTCAGCCAGTGTTATTGTTGGTCAGCCAGGGGTGGGGCACCAGTCTCCGTGACACCCACCGCCCAAACTCGACCCACCACTGGTCCCCCCACCCATCCCCTCAATTGTTCGTCAGTGCCGTTTGCTGCGTTTCATTCACAAAACTGAGACTGTTGAAATGTGGCAGTCAAGTTTTTAATATTGGAATTCGTGGTGATAGCAAAACATTCCACTTGTCGACACTGGCACACAAACATTGTTAGTTCTGCGCTATAAACCACGTACAATACGACAATAAAAGTCGGCCACCTTGTTCATAAAAATATTGCTCCCTTTCCGGAGGTTCCGTCGAGCAAAAACGTGTTCCACAGTTTGAAATTCTACAAACTCTGCTTTTAGTTTTGGTGTACGAACCAAAGGTATTCTGACGAAACAACAAGCCACATGAAGACAACATTACAACACCTAAAACTTCGCGATGTGCTGGAACCGAAAAGCAGATGAACGTATCTAGATACTTGCTTTCACGAAGCACGCAGCTATTGGGTGCATTCTGCGCAGACAAACAAAAACGTATAAAAATGTAACGTTGTAGTTCAACGAATGGCTGCGCTGTTGTACCAAAAACCAAAGAACACAATGTGCAAAAACTATGTGTGTGCACACTTTGCAGCCTCACATTGTGTGCGCCGGTTCCGAAATACAGACTATGTATGGTGCGAGCCTGCATTACTCATTTCTGTAATAACTCGGTTCATTTCATTGCGATTGAATTCGCAAACGATTTCTGCACCACAACATGTTTTTTTTGTCTGACGCTTTCTTGAACGCCTACAGATTGGCGAGAGACATGTGTTTTGTTTGGTGTTTTTCTTCTTGATTTTAGTTTTACTCTTTTTCGTGCGGTTCCGTCACCTTGTTTACTACACGTCATGCTGCTGAATGACTAAGTCAAACCTTTCTTGCCATCAGTTCTCTAATCATGCCCATTCGCGAGCGAAGCGGGAGCGGAGCGGACAGCGGATGCAGGCATAATATGGCCCGTCTGTCGCTCGCGCGTAAATTCCAAACTTACTTTGCCTCGCTCTGTGAACATAAAAGGAGCTGAGATTTTTTTCTGTGGCACACAGGCAGACAATCCACAGATACACTGTGTGCACGAGAAATTTTTTCGTGGTGATCTTCTACACACGCTGTGTGCGTATTTTATCAATTCTGAAAGTGAAAAAAATTATTCTTCTATACCCCTTTTTTTTCGGCTATGTCATAAAATGTGTACGCAGTTTCAGTGATATAAAGAAAATTTGGACTGTTGTGATAAAAACATTTCCTAGGGTAAAAATCTTCGGGATTTTCAAATTTCGCATTCATTTTTTTCTCCGATGCTTCCCAAGGCTATAAATTTAGCTTGTTTGTACAAAATTACGAAAAATGCTTATTTTGACGTGTATTTGCGATTTCTGCGTGTGAAACAAACCGTTATTTGACAAATAAAACAATTTCTATGGGTAACCAACAACGGAGAGTTTGAATTTAACCTTTATTTTTAAAAAAAATCAAAGGAATAGCTGTTAAATAACTAAAGTCGTGACGATTTCGGGCAAATCGGCCGTGGAAATTGGCGAAATCGGTTCAAAAACAAAAAAAATGAGAAAGTGGTGTATTCCGGGGTAATTCAATGCGCTGATCACGGATTTCGGGTTATTTTTTTATGTGAGCAACTGTATATACTGAATCGTGACGACTTCGGGCGAATCGGCCGTGGAAATTGGCGAAATCAGTCCAAAAACAAAAAATGAGAAACTGGTGTTTTCCAGGGTAATTCAATGCGCTGATCACGGATTTTGGGTTAGTTTTCTTATGTGAGCAACTCTAGATACTGAATCGTGACGATTTCGGGCGAATCGGTCGTGGAAATTGGCGAAATCGGTCCAAAGACAAAAAAATGAGAAACTGGTGTAGTCCGGTGTAATTCAATGCGCTGATCACGGATTTTCGGTTAGTTTTCTTGTGTGAGCAACTCTAGATACTGAATCGTGACGATTTCAGGCGAATCGGCCGTGGAATTTAACGAAACCGGTCCAGAAATGTAAAACAAGACCACGGTGTTTTTCATGGTAATTCATTGCGCCAATCACGGCTTTTGGGTCAGTTTTCTTGTGTGAGCAATTCTAGGTACTGAACGTGACGATTTTGGGCGAATCGGCCGTAGAAATAGCATAGGCGAAATTGGCCTAAAAAACAAAAAATGAAAAACCTGAGTCGAATTGTGATTTTGGTCCGACCTTCGGGGCTTATGTAAAAGTCAGAATATTATCTAAAAATGCGGGAGACGCATATAAAAGGAGGAATATGGCCTTGTGTAAGCAGTGAAAGACTTGGCTCGACAACGCTTTTCAAGTCTCTGATGTGGTACACACGGATACAAGTACATAAGAGTCATATTTTTGCGCCGCGTTGGTTTGTTTTTTTTGAAGCACGCCCCCCACCGATTCCGGAAACCCGAAGGTACCAAACTCCGGTGGGATTGGGGAATGGACGGCTCACCATCCCATGGAACCAATACCCTCGCCACGCGTGAGGGGGACAGCCTCTAAGCCCCGCTCTGTCCTGGGGGCACCAGTGATCTTAGCCCGATTTCGGTTTCGGTGGCCTGCGGTCGCTATATCCCCGGAGGGCAGCGAATCCGAAACTTTCGTTTTCGTTTTCGTTTTGCTGAAAAGCGTAAATCGTTGAAGTTATTTTTGAATTGTCCTCTTCGATTTAATCTAAAATCACGCCATGTGCGAAATTCTGTAAATTCTGTGCAAAAAACAGAAAAATCAGAGATTGCAAAACATTTTTGCATGTAGCTTTTTCGTTGTTGTTAACGTACGCACCGCTGTGTACACACCAGCACCAGTGACAAAAAGGAGTTGTCTACCGTTGATTTTCACCTTTTTTACCGGTGTCAACTTCAACTAGTGTGGCAGGATAAACCGTCTGTCCGGTGAGTCATTGCCTTTGCCACAGGAGACCTTGCGTTCCGCAATGCTTCTGCGATACAATTTGTCCTGGACAAACCAGTGTCAGCGAGCTAAAGTCTGATTGTTATTTTAGTAGTTTTAGTGGTCGCTAAATGCCCGAAATCCGCAAATGTGAAAGTTTCATTTGTCTACAATACAAAGTACGAGGGTTGCCATGTGCAACCGAAATCATAAATAAACGGCGCAAAAATATGGCTCTTATGTACTTGTATCCGTGTGTACCACATCAGAGACTTGAAAAGCGTTGTCGAGCCAAGTCTTTCACTGCTTACACAAGGCCATATTCCTCCTTTCATACGCGTCTCCCGCATTTTTAGATAATTTCATAAAAGGCTGATTTGGCAAAGTCTAACATTCCGATTTAATTTCGGTTCACCGAGCTATTTCCTTTTATTTCTGAACATAGCAATTCCAACACACTGAGCCGAAACCATGGCTGGCGGTTTCACTCTCTTCGAAGGGCTAAAGGAAGAGCCGTATGGATTACTGCCGCTGCAGAATTTGGTCTCAAAAGGCGGTCCGTCAACGTGCAAGGGATACGAGCGAATCTCGTCGTACAGCTGGAACCTGGAAGAACAACATGAACCAGCAATACTGGTGCGTGTGTTCCTAGTCGTTTTTGCAGTTCTGCAAAATTTCTCCTTCCAACTTCACTGAGATATTCATTTTTTCAATTTTTTTTCAAATTTGCAATTTTTTAAAAAAATTTCTCATTCGCAGGTGCCCGGCATGCCGCGCGTCTTTCACTTCTGGCAGGGCGGTCTGTTGCACATCGACAAGGGCGTCATGATCTACGACTGCAACCACTTGAAGGTGCCGGACGGACCGTTGGATCCGTTGGTGCTCGCGTGCAAGCGGACGGCCGAGAAGCGAGGCGACACGTTCAATTTCCAGGAGGTCGACTTCGTGACGGACGCTGTCAATTTGCAAAAGTTGTTCGCGTTCTGTCGCGGTGAGGGAGAGGGACTGTTTCGCGTGGACTTCGAGCGCATCGGCCAGGCGATATTCATGACGCGCGTCGAAAACGCCGATCTCGTCAATATCGACAACGAGTCGTTCGATCAACAGTTCAAGTCGAAGTGCACTGTTGCACAGCAGAAGACCGCTGCCGGGCCGTTCTTCCAAATAGCAAAATATCAACTTGGCAAGTTCAAGTTTCTCGTTCGCTACGAAGCTGACTGCGTCGATATGGGACCGGAGCCGGAAGACGAGATGGCAAAATTGAACGCAGATGCAGAGTTGAAGTTGAGAGAAAAGAAACAGTTCACTGAAAACGAGGCGATCAGTTATGTTGACATTGGTGGCGTCAAGAAATCGCACGATTTGATGGTCATGAACACGTATCCAGCAGCCGCCGGATTTCCATTCTTCACGTGGGCGCAGCTATTTTTCTCTGGTGGGTGGTGTTTTCTCTCTTAACAAAATTATTGCGACCAACAAATATAGACAAGAAAAAACTTAAATTGTCGATTTTCATCATTTTATACGTTAAGGCACCGACAAACTGGTTGTTGGATGGTACAAAGGACGCAACGATTTCAGTAAACCAGCCGTTTACACAATTCCGGACGTAAATAAACTGATCAAGCCGCTTCCCTACGCTGTTCTCAGCAAGGTACATACAGCAGCTGTACTATGTACAAATGTAATTCCACTTTTCTGACACATGTACTCACTACTCACACCATCAACCACACTTCTCTACTTTGTATGCGCAACCTCTCATTATTGTTTACAACAGAAAAAGTTTCCGAACTCCCAGGTACACGATTGTCTCGCGAAAGTCGCCACGTTCCTCCGACAGAATTCCGATCAAATTCGTATTGCGCTCGTTTGGAAAGGTGCCGATTTTTTGGAGATATACGAGAAAAAGGCCGATGCCTGTGGAGCTGTATCGAAAGGTGTGAGAGACTATTTGATGAGTCAAGTGCCAGAGTCTGAAAGGTCAACTCAAAGTGGATTGGACGCTGTTCAAGAAGAGCGTGAGCCACAGGAGAGGGCAGAGGAAGTAAACGATGATTGTGACAAGTCACCGATGGACACAACGACCGATGAGGACATGATAAGGAATGATGAGAACGTGCCTGAATAAGTGCTGTTAACAGTTTTTGTTGATATCAACATTTTAATTCGTTCTCAAACGTTGTTTTCTGAATTTCAGATCGTTTTTGAAAATCTTGATTTTTTGATTTTTCCAACTGTTTGTTAAACTTTGTGCACGCGGCGTGTGCGTGCAATGAACGCAATCAACTTTTGGGACTTTCGTGCATGTTAAGCAAAGTATGTAATTCTGCAAAATGTGATTTTGAATTCAATGTACGTTTAATCCTAGATTTGTTATGAGCGAATCGACAAGCAGCGTTTTTGCAGCTCGATCACATGATTTTTTATTTTGGAATCACATTTTGATGTTCAAATTTGCTATAAAATTGCTTTTTAACGTTCAATGTTGCGCGGCTGTATAGAAAATGTGCGACCTGCAATCGACAGTCTACACTTTTATCCACGTTTCACACAGAAAGTAATCTCATTTTATACAAATACATACAAATATATTACTGACTGTTATCATTAGCAACAAAAACCGGAATTAAAAAAGTTCAAACATTCTGTGAAGAACACTCCACAATCTTATTCAAAGGCAGACTGTTATGATTAAGTGACGTATTTACAACAATTTATTACAGAATACAATAAAAAATAAAGGTTGAAATTGAAGAGAAACATGTGCACCATCTGTCACGTACCCATATTTTGCCATGAATCTTAATCTGTATTGGTTCATCAACCAAATAACACAAATGCGGTTTTAACAAAACAACACAGACGTAATGTTTATCAAATTATCCGCATCCTTTAATGCAAATATTCAGGTAACGTTCGCCACTCGGATCGCTCGCAATCACCCAACGAAGCTTTGACCCAATTTCCTCACGAATTACAATTTTCATCACCTGAAGATTGTAGTTTTATCAATATTATCTTGATTTTCATCGCTTTGTTTTTGATTGAAACAACAATGAGCTTCCTTTTCAAACCTGCTTCAATGGAGCCAGTGCAATATCCAGATCAACGTTTCGTTCCACCGGCCACCAGTAAACATTCGGGCGATTTGTACCGATTGACCAGTACCTAAATTAATTTTGATTTTTAAGCATAAAACCATCAGAACCTGATAATCAAGCCGTTACCACTCCGAAATCGCTTCTCGCAGATCCTCAGCATCCATGGGGGACGTGTTCACATAGTCAGTTCGCAAAAACTTCAACGACGGACAAACGGTGGGCACACGTCGAAGCCATTCACCGGTTTGATTTCGTTGAATTCGAAGGTTGAACTCGAACTCGGTCAACTCACGAAATACATCCGGATCGAGGTGATTCCTGGTTTGCAAAAAAAGCAAACAAATAACCACAGTTGTTGGTTTGTGCTTCTGCAAAATTTTAGCATTATTGCGTCGTCGATGTCAAGTAGAAAACAAACAAAAACTCACCAAAAATGCAAATAATCAAATCCGTCGCCGTACGGCATGTTCAAATGGAGCAGTTGCAAATGACCGGGCGTAAGTGAGTTCAAAAAATCCAGTAAGGTTTTCATGCTTGGCGTGAATTCGGTTTTCAGCCGAAACGCTTTCAGCGGTTTGCCCTCAAAGTTCTTGCGCATTTCTTGATAAATTTCATCTGTGTCAATTTGCTCCTTCGGGTCCCACGTTTTGCTGATCCACAGCGTCAAACGGTGAAGTCTGAATGCAAACTCTCGAATCAAGCTCAGAATGGCACAAGAAAGAGTAAAATACAAAAATTCAAACCTTTCCGTCTGTCGGACTCCTTTCAGCAAATCGGCGAACCGCTCCAATCCACCGAACTGGCTCCACAAAATCGTGACAATCAAGCTGTCCAATGTGAATCGCAGCCGCTGGATCGACCGCGAGATGAACGTGATGTCATGCGGTATTCCGAGTTTTCCGACGTCAATTTCAGCGACCTGCAGCTCCGAGAACGGACACGCCTCCAGAAGCTCGGTGATTAACTCCCAGAAATCGTCGGACGGAACGAGCTGCTCGTGCAGCCACTGCATAAATGTCTCGGCACGTTGCTCAACGGTGCTCGAAATCTGAAATACAAATACTCGACAAAAAGAACCAAAAAACCAGTTGGATTGGATTTGCAGGAGAAAACTGTGGCATTACCACCAATCAACACAAAATAGCTTAGCTTTAAAAGAATTTAAAAAAGTCAATTTGCCCAAATATTTGCACATTGACTGACACACGTTCTCTGTAGTGCCACCACCAATCAACACAAATTAATTCCGCTTTCTATGAAAATCATTTTTCCCAAATAAACAATCGCACATTGACGCACCTTCAAGCGCTCGGTTCTCGCCAGCTTCGGCAGCAAGCGATCGACGATCCACATGAAATCGTCGTAGTACAGAACGCGGGTTCGACGATAGTTCAGATGCAAAATGCCGCCGTTTCCATTCCAGGTGACTGTGACGTCTTTGATGTTCGTCCAAGCGGTTGACGTTTCAACAGCGGCCATGAACGACGGCGACACACCTCGCAGAGTCATCTTCATCAGCGGGTCGTCGATGCAGCTGACGATTTGCGCAAGATGTTCAATCGATAAATCGTCGATCGTTTTATTTGAGCTTGTCAATGACGCCATTTTCGGAAGTTTTGTGTTGTGTTAGTTAGGGGTATTTGTTGTCATGAAAATGTACGGGTGCAACGGAAGCATGCGCGTTTTTGCAGACTTCGCAAACAGAGCTACCCAGATCTTGTTAAAAATCATTGTTAAAAAATCATTTGATTGAACAACAACCATCGAATGATAAAGTTGCACAGAAAATGTTGGCAAACGAAAGCAGAGACCAAAATATGAAAAAGTCAATGCCATGATTACAACTTCACAAACGTATTTTTCACCGTGAAGATGGAAATGAATATACAGAGCAAAATCAATAAAAAAAGCCGTCGTATCAAAAATAGAACAAAATACAATATCTGATG